>BJCM01080124.1:0-13555 GCA_018326385.1 Flaveria bidentis
GTGGATTCATGGGTCATGGATTCTGGAGCTTCGTTTCATGCTACCCACAACAGCGAAGCATTGCAGAATCTAAAAAAGGGTGATTTTGGTAAGGTAAGACTGGCGAACAATGATGTTCTTGATGTTACGGGCATGGGTGACATGGATTTAGTTACTTTAGTTGGTTTATGGACTTTGAAAGATGTCATAGTGATTCCTGATTTGAAGAAACAGTTGATTTCTGTCGGTCAGTTGGATGAACAGGGATATGAGGTTAAGTTCGGGAATAAGCCTTGGAAAATTGTTAAAGTGAATCTTGTCATTGCTCGTGGAAAGAAAATGGGTTTATGTCAGTTTACCATCTCAAGGAAGTGACGTTCCAGTTCAGAAAACTAAAATCCAGTTCACAGAATCTCGTGGGCAGAAGAAGGTTTGCTTTGCAAGTAAGAAACCTAGAGTCACAAGAAAGATTCAGAGTGAATGTGCATGGAAGAGTTCAGGGAAACCAGTTAAAAGATTTCATGGCAGTGGGAGCACAGGTTGTGCTTCTGTTACAGTTTCTAGACGACAATGGGTTAAAAGAACTAATATTCCATCTTTTAAAATCTCTCTAGAGGATTACTTGCTAAATATGGAGTGTTTATTCTCAGGATGTTCCAGGATCTGGTAGTTTGTTTCAGTGTGAGCCGGTGGGGACGGAGAACAATTAGGGGCGGATACAGCCGTGACTGGTATGTTGAAGCTCGGGGAGCTTCAATGGGCCTTGTCGCTGCAACCAGGAAGACAAGGAAGATTACAAGATGTACAAGTGTTCACATCGGAAGGCAGTTTGAAGATGATCAAGCCTCCAAGTGGGAGATTGTTGGGTTTGTGAAGTCTTGATTTGGGCTCGAGTTAAAAGACAACTTAGTGGCTCATTAATTAAATTAAAGACTTGGCTCTTTTTTACTTAATTGTAGCCCATTAGGGTTTTCTTGGGGATTAAGTTGTAAACCCTAATTTTTCCTATTTATATTGCGTATTGTACTTGTAATTCCTCATGAGTAAGGCAAAAAGCAATAAAAGTATTATCCTGGTTGCAGCCTGTGGACGTAGGTCACATCGACCGAACCACATTAAATCTCGCATATTCATCTTTGTTGTTATTTTCTCTCGCAGTTTGATTGTGTTTGTGTGTCGATCTACAACCGAATCCCTAACATGTCTATATTTTGCCATTTAAACTTGCATTTATCCGTTACCCGCAACTGGATTTACATAATCTGTTATCATAGCCGAAACACGATCCGCTTTGACTCATCTTCATCATACAAATACAAAGCATGCAAGTCCATAACAAATTTACAATTATGGATGTTGAACCTCTGTTTCCCGTGAAGATAGTATCAATTTGTGAAACGGATTCTTTATGGGATTGTGATTGAACCTAGTCGGCTTGATTGAATTAAAAACGAGTACAAAACGGTGTAGTCCTTTTCGAGATGGACTGATCTCCCTAATACAAACCAGAATTTCAAATACTAATCTCTCTACCTCAATTAGAACAGAAAATCAGATACTTAAATGAAAATTCAACAGTTACTCCTAATATTCAACCATTTTCCCATTACCCTGCAGTTTCTACTTGACTAGGACACTTGATTGGTTGACTGGGTTATGGGTATCCATGGATCCAATTGGGTTTATTTGACCCATCGGATACGTATCAATTTGCGCCCCTGGAAAAACGACTTGTCCTCAAGTTGAGATGAAGCGGTCGAGTGAAGCTTGGCCGCCCTTTATCAACAACCCACAGTGGACGCCATTCAAGTCTGACCATGGCATGTGGTGCAATTTCAATGGTGTGCCAAGGTGGGTGCCACTTGTGTCGTCCGGCTACACCTTCCTTCGAAGTCTCTCACGTTAGTCCCCCGAACCCGGTTAGTGGAGAATGAACTGCATAAGATTCATAACATGAATATGTATGAACAAGTTGTCTAACACTTCTAGAAGAATACATGGCCTTCAATGAGGCCTTCTGTTGTGTCGTGGGTTTCAAAAGAAAACACCAAACAAACATGGATTTAATGTTTTGGTTGGGCAAGAAGGTGAGTAGTGAACCGGATGAGTTGGTCGTGAGGTGCTTAGGTATAATATTTTTGGTTTTGCAATACAGTTGGTGTTGGTAATACTATAGATGATGCAATTGACGGGTTCGTTATCGGTTCCCGGTTTGGTGTTGGCTTTTGTAGTAGTGTTGGTGGTTGTTCAAGACATGGTGGTGGTGCGAGGGATTGATGGCTGGTTTTTGGTTGGTGTTTGGTGCTAAAATCAGGAAGAAAGAGAGGTGTAGATGGTGCGGGTGGTGGTGCTTGATTGCTGGTTGGTTTTCCAAACATCGCGATCTTGAGCGCTGCAACATCATCCCTCCATTGTACCTCTATAGCAGCAAGTTTGGCAGCAATGACGGCTAACTAGGCAGCGATTTGATCGGATGAAACACCTCTATGGGTTTGAACCATGTCGAATTCCCGACAATGGAACCAAATGATAGAACCTAGTCGGCTTGATTGAATTAAAAACGTGTACAAAACAGTGTAGTCCTCTTCGAGATGGACTAATCTCCCTAATACGAACCAGAATTTCAAATACTAATCACTCTACCTTAATTAGAACAAAAAATCAGATACTTAAATGAAAATTCAACGGTTACTCCTAATATTCAGCCACTTTCCCACTACCCTGTAGTTTCTAGACTAGGACACTTGATTGGTTGACTGGGTCATTGGTATCCATGGATCCAATTGGGTTTATTTGACCCATCGGAGACGTATCAGATTGTCGATCAAGTAGACATTGCCCATCAAGAGGAGAAAGTGATCCACAAGGCATGTTTAGTTATCAAAGTCGAAGTTATCCGGTTCAAGTCATACTCCTACATTTATATCATCTAAGCTTAACATTGGCTTATGAGCAGAGTATGATGGAACAACAGATCATAGGCCTACAAGATAAGATAAGGGAACTTCGTCAAGCGATCGTTAAAACCTGGAACTATGAAGATTAAATGAGAGCTTCCAGAGTATGTGTTTGATTTTCATTCCATCTTTATGGGTCGAGTAGTTCCCATACCTTATAAACCTTCCATTTTGACACCTACTACGACCACATGCTCACACCATTGAATCAATCACTCCGTTCTCCAAACCTTTTGAAGACTTTCATAACTAGTGTTTTGAGAATGAGGCGAATGAAGAACCCTGATATGATAAGGATGGAGTTGTTCTTAGCAACACCCACAATCACGAGGAGCCTGAACCAGAAGAAAAGGTTGTCGAGATTGACTTCGACCATCCAAAAGGCCAAATTCATCCTTTTCGGTACTTAACAACCTTGTTCAATCCTTACCTAACACATGGAAAACCACAGTTTCATCTAGCAAGGCTAAGCCTATTGTAAAAAATAATACTTGGTCAATTCTCCTGAAAGTTGGAGGACTTAGTAATATTAGACAAGTTAATAATGCAACCACTATTCCTCAAGCTACTTCTAGTTGTAATCAAGTTGAGTACCTTTGGTCATAGTTAATCCACAAACACAATGAAAAAAATGAGAGGGTGCAACATGGTGCAACTCTAACAAAAGCTAGACCAATCCCAAAACCACCTCCTGAAACTAAAGTTCAAAGTTTGAGGACGAACTTCTCTAAAGTTAGAGAGGATATTGTATATCTGGTCTTATATGAAAAACAAGAAAGAGTAGTTTGGTAGTTTAGTGGTCATCAACTTCTTGCACTTTCCCACTCCACTTCCATGTCTTATTATAGTTTTTTTCCCAGAGCTTGTCTAGTTGTACTTTTTGCGTATTAGATAGCACTTTAGTTTCATTTCACTTAAATTAAAGGATGTGAGTTAGTGGTGTATTTCTACTCGTTTGTTATGAAAGACAATGTGTTTGAATATGAAAAGTTATTGTGTTGATTTATCTTTTGCGTTTGAGAGTTAGATTAATGTGTTTATGCTATTTTAATCGTGGCAAGTTGGATGGCGTTCTTAGAGCCACGTCTTTGATCATGGTGGTGTATGTGTACCCTTAGTTGGAAAGTTGTTGCTCTGTTGATCGTTTGTGTGATGCTTCAATGTCATAAGCGAAGCTTAGATCTATCCTTTTCTACTGTTTGATTTATTTCATGGAGAGGTACATGTATGTAAAATGCGAGAGGGCCATTGCTATTGAATAAGTTCAAAAGTTCCTATATCATTCTACTTCTCTATGTAGATGATGTTTCAGTAGGTTTTCATATGTAAGAGATTGTAAGTTAAAGAAACAAATATTGGAGGAATCTGAAATGAAAGACTTGGTCAGCTAAACATATACTTAGGATAAGTGTTGTTAAACATATACTTGGAATAAATTTTGTCACTATCACGGGATAAATACACTAGGAAAGTGTTAGAGGGAATTATGATGAATGATGAGAAGATTAAGCCTACAAACTCACCTTTGGAAAGTCATTCAAGATTACCAAAGATCAGTCCCTAGTTTAGAAGAAAAAAGCTAAGATGGCTAATAACTTAATATTCCTTATGCATTTGTTGTTGGTTGTCTCATGTATGCCATGGTTTGTACGAGACCAGATATTGTTCATGTCGTCAGGATTGTAAGTCGCTTTTATGTCAGATATAGAGAGAGAACATTGGGAAGTAGTCAAATGGTTACGTACAATGTTGCAAAAATCGGTGCTAGGTGCCGATTAATCGGCGAGGAATCAGAAATCGGGAGTTGACCTTGGCGATTTCATGTAATCGGGGGCAATAATCGGTAATCGGTCAACATTGGTCAAAATCGAACATAGGCGGCCTTAATCGACCAAAAATAGGCCAAAAATCGGTGATTCTGGCGAGTTTCCGGCGACTTTCAAAAATTCCGGCCAAAACTTGGAAAATCCGACAAAAACTTAGAAATTCCGGCCAAATATGTATATTTATATATAAAATTGAACTTTTTTATTTAAATTACATATTAAAATGTGTATATTTATATATAAAACTAAAAACTATGTTTAAAAATTCCAATCCGATTAATCCCTAGTCCCTACCTCACCGCCCGACTAGCGCCTAGCGATTTTTACAACATTGCTCACGTATTTGAAGGGTATTTCTAAGTTGGAGTTATGTTTCAAGGGTAAAGATACAGTTATGAGGGGTTATGAGGGGTTATACTGATGCTAATTTGGGTGGATGTAAAATGACATTTAAAAGCACCATTGGGTTTTCTTACAGTGGAGGAACAATAGTGAATTGGATGTCTAGACTTCAAAAAGTATGGCTTTATCAACAATCAAATCATAATACATGGTCGCTGAACGAAGTATAGAATTAGTGTGGTTGAAGATTGTTGGGTTTGCAAAGGTTTTGGGTTTGGGCTCATGTTTAGTTTTCTTGTTTATTAAGTTGTTAACCCTAGTTAGTCTCTAATCCATGTCATGTATTATAATCTTTTGTACTGAGCATATAAAGAAAACCTTAGTTGCAGCCCGTGGACGTAGGTCACACCGATCGAACCACGTTAAATCCTTGTGCCGTTTATTGTTCTATTTTCTGCGTGATAATCGTTTGTGCTCGTGTGTTGGTTCTGCTGTGCCGCTTGAGCCCTAACAAGTGGTATCAGAGCTTAGGCTCATTGAACACACGGGATTGAACGAAAGACGATTCGCATAAGATTGAGTACCAGGTTGAAACCTTTTGAGCCGTCGATTAGGATTTGGTCAACAACTTTTGGATTCATTGGGTAAAGGTTAGAGTTTTGTGTTTTCAAGAGCCTATTTTTTGACTAGTTATTATCAACTGTTTGAGGAACCATGTTTGGTGAAAGAATCGGGTTTAGATTGCCTGCAAATGTTTTTATAGGAGCAAATCGGCCAATTGACAATGTTCAGTAGAACAACCATCAAGTTCAGGCCCGTGCCATTGCTATGTTTGTTCACTGTTTCGATTTGCTTCTTGTTTGATGTTTAAGATAGCTGAAGACGGGAAGGTTGTGATCGAGAAATTTAACGGTTTTGATTTTAGTTGGTGGAAAATGTAAATAGAAGTATTGTTATGTCAAAAGGACTTGGATATGGTACTAGAAGAAAAACCTGCGAAAATAGAACGAGCTGATTGGGAATCAAAGGACAAAAAGGCTCATGCGGTTATTACATTGGCTTTGATGAAAAATGTTGCTTTTAACATCATTAAGGAAACCACGGCTCGTGGTATGATGATTGCTTTGTCAAATATGTATGAGAAATTGTCTGCGGCGAAAAAGGTGTTCTCGATTCGGGAGCTGGTGAACACAAGGATGAAAGAAGGAAGCTCAATGGTTGCTCACATTAACAATCTAAATTCAATCTCAACAAGACTTGTATCTGTTTGAATTAAGTTTGATGATGAAGTTTAGGCTCTACTGTCTGCCTGATAGTTGGTCTGAAATTGTGACTGCAATTTCAAGTTTTGTGGGGATTAAGGGTTTCACTCTTAATGGTATTCGAGATCTAATTATGGGTGAAGAAGTCAGAAGAAAGAACTCGGGTGAATCGTCAAATAGTGAACTACTAAATGTTGGCAGGGGACGGGGTAATAACAGGAACAGTGGGAGTCGGGGAAGGAGTTCATCTAAACCTAGGAAGAATGTGAAGTGTTGGAGCTGGAATGAGGTGGGACACGTTAAGAGTCGGTGTTCGAATAAGAAAGAATTGAACACTGTTGCTTGGGATGTTTATGATGATGATGCATTGATACTCAGTGTGGAAAACAATGTGGATTCTTGGGTCATGGATTCAAGGGCTTCGTTTCATGCTATGGACAGTGGTGAAATGATGGTGAATCTGAAACATGGTGATTTTGGAAAGGTATGATTAGCCAATGACGAGATACTTGAGGTAACGAGCATGGGTGATATTGATCTGGTTACTTCATTGGGTACTACATTGAACCCAAAGAATGTTAAGGTGATTCCGGGATTGAAAAAGAAACTGATTTTAGTTGGTCAGTTGGATGAACAAGGACTGGAAGTGAGGTTTGGTGGTGGTAAATGGAGGATGATCAATGGTAATCTAGTTATTGCTCGTGGTATGAAGCGTGGATAAATTATATATGGTTGAGGTACCTGCTGAGGGATGTATGACCGTCCCGGTTAAGCACGACAAAATCTATTCGCTAAATCTGGTGCTAAGAGAGTTCATTTTGCAAACGTGAAGTCTGGAGCAGGGATGTTAGGTGAACGAGTTCAGAAGTCTAAACCATTCAGGGGATTCGGTGATAGTGGGAGCATAGGACGTGTTCCGGGTACAGTTACAAAGAACCGTTGGGTTTTAAAGACTACGACTGAAAAATTCTCTCCTGGTGATTGTTTGCTGAATTTGGAGAGTGATGGTGATCCTCGGTGTATCTTTGAATCTGGTGGAATGTCCGAATCGGTTAAGATGGAGGATGAGTCGTTGGCGGGACTAGCCACGACTAAGTTGGAGCTCTGGGGAGCTTCAACTGGCCCTTCTGGTACTTGATGATGATGGGTCGCTGCAACTAGGAGATATGATGGAGTCTTAGTTTGTTCTTTGGGAACTCGAGGCTTGGAACACTTGTTTAAATACTGAAGTTACTAGACGACTGGGTTGCTTTGTACTTGAATGGCGGGCTAGAATTTATCGTAAAGCTTTCAAGTGGGAGATTGTTGGGTTTGTGTAGGCTTTGGGCTTGGGCCCATGTTTAGTTTTCTTGTTCATTAAGTTGTTAACCCTAATTAGTCTTTATATATATCCATGTCATGCATTGTAATCTTTTGTACTGAGCAAATAAAGAAAACCTTAGTTGCAGCCCGTGGACGTAGGTCACACTGACCGAATCACGTTAAATCCTTGTATCGTTTATTGTTCTATTTTCTACGTGATAATCGTTTGTGCTCATGTGTTGGTTCCGTTGCGCCGCTTGAGTCCTAACAAAGACTTCTCTTGAAGGGTTAATTTAAAAACTCACTTTTTACGACACCGAGAGTGCCGTGAATCTTTCCAAGAATCCAGTCTAGCATAGGAAGACAAAACACATTGGGATGACGTATTATTTTGTCATTGATTAGTGACGGTACAATTAATTTGAAGCATAGTTGTCAATATCGAATAGCGGTAAATAGCGACAAACCACCTATATGCTACGACGCTACGTGAATAGCGGTACATAGCGCCTGCTATTTCATGTTTAGCGATAAGGTAGTAGAAGCTTTAAGAAATGTTTTACATTTGATAAATAAACATGTTTAGCTATAAAGTAGTAGAAAATTTAAGCAAACACCACCAAATTAACTAAAATACTCTATTTAGGTCGATTTTATAGTTATAAAAATAAAATAAAAAAATCGCTACTGGTTGCAATCTGGTTGCAAAACACAAATAGCGACCCCTTGTCTTTACGCTATGTTGACAACATGGATTTGAAGCACATCTCGGGTGTGAAGAATCCCAGCAGATTTGTTCACCAAGTCCGTGATGCCGGATAAGTTGAAGCTTGTAGCTTTAGCTGGCCTTCAAGAATAGTGTTGAAAAGGGTGGTGGCAACTAGGAGGAGCTAAAGATTTGATGGCACTTTTTTTGTTCTACAGAAGTACAAAAGAATGCAGATGAACGTGTTTCGAATTCTCCATGTCGGTAATTGTTAAGGTGTAGACTTCGGTCCACCTTTAGGCCAAGTTTAGATTATCGGATGGAGCACATGGGGCTCTAGCTTTCCGACCTAGTTTAGTTAACTTGTTGATAAAGGGATTAACTTTATTATATTGTGTATATATTGATCTCTTGTACTTGTATATTATTATCACTCAATAAAAGAAAAAAACCCTAGTTGCCCCTATGGTAGGTTACACACTGTGACCGAACCATGTTAAATTTCTCATGTCCTTTTTCTTGTTCATTGCTTTTGGTATTGTGTTTTTGTGATTAAATCGCTAACAATGTTACTTCTTTGGAATAACTTTTTATGTTAGTAAATCAAAATGCTCTACATGAGCCCCATAGATTGGTTTCTCAAGTATTGCGCATCGTGAAATTAAAGTAAGGTGGGTCGGGTAATGGATCAACATGTGTATTTTTCTAGTTAGGTTTGAAACAGATGAGGGGTTGGGTTGAGCAGTTAATTTATGTATTTTTTTAGTTCTCTTTTATAGATCACTAATTCTCTAGTTATGATTACAAAAACGTATTATTATGATGATAATTGAATAAAACAACCTAGGAGGTTGTTGCAATTAAAATAATCTTTTCTAACCTGTTCAAGCTTTTGCCTAGATTATATGATTTGATCCATTGAGATAAAGCACAACGAAAAGTGACCTGTTGATAAGTAAATCGGTTGAAATTATTACCTCTGCTCACAAGGAATAAGTATATATTCTTACCAAAACCATATGTGTATGAGTGAATGATTGAAAGTTTATATGGACTGTTGGACAGGCCATTGACCAAAGGCATCTAAAAGATGGTTGAACAAATGGTTAGCTCTAATCTTAGCAAGTATGGCCTGGGAAAATGTGCAAGCATCATTACCACGACGACCACCACCTCTGGAGTAAGAGATGTGCAAAATGACAATAAACCGCTCAGATCCTTTGAGGAAGATCAGGCCAAGAGTCCTACCCCAGGGTCTACTACTGGTAATGTCAACCGTAATCTTGTTTATGCGCGTAGAAAATCTGAGGCAGAATTGAGTAACTCAGACAAGAATCGAACAACATCATCAGCTCATCAACAACAAGCTGCAGGTGATAAAAAGAAGTCTGATGAATCTCTTGCAGTTAACTCTACAGCTACTATTACAAGAATTAGAAATTTTGAAAATGAGCAATCTTTGTCTTTAATGGAGCATTGGGGTGCAAGATTTGCTCAGTTGCACAACTACTTGCGCCATTGTGACACATCAAATCAGGAGGTTTATCTTCAGAGTGAGTTTTGTTTGTTTTTTACTCTATAGTAGTGTGATTGCTAACATTTACTTGCTCATCTCATTCAATTTTGTCATAATGCTAGAGCTCCGATCATTTTCTCCCGATGAATGCAATCGGCATGCGGTTGAACTTGAGAAGCGTGCCATCCAACTAACCATGCAAGAAGGTATAATAAGTCCTATTAGTCTATAAACAACTGTATTTTAGGTCAAAGTATCTCAAGGTTGGGTTACAAGTCAATTTTTAAGGCAGGTCAAAATTTTGTTGACCTACCAAACTCGGACTCTTTTCTCTTTTAATTACCACGTATAAAACTATAAATAATTAGTATTTAAATATAGCTTTGGAAGCTATTATCATTTATGATGATTCAGAACATTATAAGAAAGAAATAAGAAGGGTGAAAAGACTTGATTACGCAATGACTGACTTTTAATCCACTGGACCTGTTTCCTTTAAAGTTTGACAATGAAGTATAACTCAATTGACCAATCTTTTAACATCATAAGCAGAGGAGGGTGGGGGTTGAAATTGTGCATGGATAAGATTGGTCAATTGAGTTATACTTAGTCTAACAATAAGGTTGTTGATGGTGATGAACTATTAGTACACATATATCCACGCACAATGCTATTCAAGCGTACCCCACAGGGGATGAAAGGAAGAAATGTTTCTTTCTTGTTATCTTATTTCTAATTTCTCCATAAATTCATGTAACCCAACCTTGATACACTGCTTCTGTTCTATTGTGAATCTTATGCTTAGTGTTTGCAGTCTTTAATACAGCAACACATGATACACAGCACCCTAGTAGTTGTCGAATGAGTATCAATGCAACAAGGCCCAGCCACTCACTCAATCCAAGCACTTGGGTTTTGTTAAAGATTGGCAATTTTTTGACTAATTTGACTAATAATGAATCAGCCATGGTAAATTATTTGGTAAAATGGTCAAAAGTTGCCCAAAGTGTATTTAAATGCTTATAACCCCCTAAATCGCTTCTTACAAAAATCAAATACATTGTTTATAAGTGTAGTTATTAGACCATATTTGATACCCAACTTATCAATAGAACTAAAATAATGGAGTTGGTTAGCGCAACCCAACTCGACTGACCTACCCATTTGGCCACCTCTGGGTGTCTATGCTACTTAGTATTAGTCATTTCATGTACCCCTTTTAGAATGTTGTAAATAGACTGATGGATAAACATAACATTCTTACATGTGGCATATTTGCGTTGCAGGGACAGAGATAAAGAGGGTGAAGGATTTGAATGTGCTTTTTCAATTCAGCCATTGACTCCTGTACGAGATTCCGGTGAGTATTTTTATTGGAGTTTTGGGCCCTTGGTGCAGGGTTCGCCTTAATGGTTTAGGGACATGTGTAACTATTTATTGATCTATCTGACTACTATTGTTTCAGTGAATATTTGTTGCAACTTTCTTACTATGATCACAATCAAAAACTTAGATTTCAAGTTCAACCAACATTTTTCTCAAAATTCTCAGGCAATGACAAAGTTGCAGTCATGCTCAAAAGTTTATGGTTAGGTAGGATTATGGTTACCTTTTGATCATCTTAAATGTTATTATACAATATGAGGTTGGTTGTTTTCATATAACCCATTTGCGCTTGAGGTTTTCATCTACACAGATTTGTTGATACAGTGGATCTTGTTTCTTCAGTTGCCCATTAGTTTATCCACTTATTAGCAGAATGTATAATCCTTGTTATTCAACTTCAGGCTGTTCACCATTTTATTTTTATAAATGCAATAATTTGGCTTTGCAACCAATAGTTACCACAAAAAGTGAGACATTGATAGTGTTGGCTGTGAATGTCTAAGTATAGAGCCATGAGAATAATAGCAATCAATTGTTGCACCACTGTAAAGGATCATTTCTTGCCTACTCATGAAGATGTGTGTGTATGTGTGTTTTTTTTTTAATTTTTTTTAATAAAGGTTTTGCCATTGTTGTTCCTATGATGTGGTTCAGTGGTCTGGAACATACAACAAAGGTCTATTGACAAATTTTTTACCCGTATCTTTTATGTGGTTGCGTTGTTTACCTCTCATATTGACTATGGGACCACTTGAGGACAGGGGTGTTCAAAAATATCCGTATCCGAAAATCCGATCCAAAAATCCGAATCCGAAATTTTTGAATTTTCGGATATCCGAAAATTCAGATTTGGATTCGGATAGTGATTTTCAAAAGTTTCGGATATCCGATTATCCGAAAACTAATTTTTTTTTTGAATTTTAGATATATTTTTTACTTTAGGTTGAGATTTTTTAATGTATATTATGACTTTTATGATATGAGTTGTTTTTTATGTTATTTTTATAATAATATATGTTTAATTATTGTAAAAAACAAAAAATAAAAATAAAATATGAATTTCGGATATCTGAATCGCTATCCGTATCCTTATCCGAAAATTCGGATATCCGAAATTTCCGGATATCTGAAATTTCGGATAGTGATTTCTATAGATGATAAAGCACATTCAAATTTTTAAGTGCATATGGCTTTTTTAATAAGATACATACACTATACTCCAGAATTGAATGCATGGTCATTATTGTGTCAGTTTCAGTCATCGTATGACTATTTATATTACTTATGTTTTAAAGTTCAGATGAAAATTGGTTAAATGAAAATGATTTTCACTCCTATTTTTTTGTCATGGTATCATCATAGTTTGAATCACATATCTTCATCCCTCCTATTCATGTGATTCTTTTATGCGAATTGATTTTGCTAGCTATAAGTTCATGTGACACTGTCAAAGTGTCTGAATTGTAGCAAGAAAAATACATATTTCTAAGGAAGTAAAACATAAAGAAACATTATGTTCTATATTACTTTTGTGATGCATAGTAAGTAAAACATAAAGAAACATAAAACTCATCTAGATTGATTAGATTAATCCCAAGCTCTCCACTTGTTTGCTTGGACCCATATAGCTCAAAACCCCTCACAATCATCATCGTACATCATCATACGCGGTTGCTGGTCACCACCAGTCACCACCTTCTGCTGCCGCTTTCCCTCCATGAGCAATCACTCGATTGCTGTCGTTGTTGGTCCCCACACTAGTTGCTGCCTTAGACTACCCCTTAGTTGCCACACCTTTGATCTCTCTCTCCCTTATGGCCTTTTAAATCAAGTCTTTAATGACTCTGAAAACCGGATGTTACTAAGGTGAATAAACTCTAAATATATTTAGAGTTAGTAGATACTTGTTTACTATTACTTAATAATTTAAATCCAAATACCTACATTCACACACGTATATATAATTGATATATTCTCTATTATCTAAGGGTTATTAATTAAGATTACTTTACTTGTAGAAGATTTGATTAAACATGCTTCAAAAAAAGTAGTAAAGAACATAATGAAAAGAATTTTTCGAAGTTTTATGATTAGCCTCTACTACATGAAATGTTTCATAATTATGATATAATTACAATATCTAATAAAGGCTGATCATTACATGTTGTTACTATAACGAAATCAGGGTCGGGCTTGATATTGGGTTGAACCGTGTCTAGCTATCCCAATCTATGCTACAGAAACAAATGAGATCTACGTTAGAGGGCCCGAAGGGGGGG
>BJCM01080125.1:0-12445 GCA_018326385.1 Flaveria bidentis
ATGAACAAATACTTCTGCGCATTTGTTCGGTCATCCGCATTTGTCAAATGCGGATGAGCAAAGTCTTGTCCGCATTAATACTTGGTCTTCCGCATTTGTCAATGCGGAAGAACAAAAGCTTGTCCGTATTTGTTTATGTCTTCCGCATTGACAAATGCGGAAGACAATACTTGTCTTTCTTTAGCAGGATCTTCATCCGCATTTCTTCTTGGACTTATGGGATTCCATCAAAGCAATTATCAAATCACCTATTGAATTGGCATGTATGATCCTTTCAGGGTGCAACATCCCTCAAACAACTGACTTCATGTTCATTATTTTAACAAAAAACAACGACGAATAATCTCAGCCATATGTACGTATATGTAAGCACATTGACCTGAATACGTATATGTAAGTAAATAGGAAATTTTATTTGTTACCTTTCCTAAAAAACTTGACCTCTTAAGTTGTTCTACATATGTGTACGAGTTACATACAATGTTTGATTGTTTGTATATGTTGCTCGTAAATGTTTAGCTTTAAAATGTTCATACGTAGCTCTTGTGTGTTCCTTATCTTCCTACTCACACTCTTTGTCTTTAGTCTTAAAAATGTAAAAGTATGTAAATATCTATTTACAAACCCATACACTTACATATACGTATCTCGTGTTTTTACGTACATGTAAATCCTCTAATTCACCATTGTCTTCTTTTAAATCTAATATGCTTACGTATATCAAACTTAAATAGCGCAACATACATATATGTAACCTAACTTATATAATAGATCTTCCTCTTCTTCCAAGATACATATATGTAACATCACTTACATAACATATCTTTATTATTTTCCACCCGATTTGCAGGTTTGACTCTGATTTTAAAAGTATTATTTCTTGAATAATTGTTGTTCTTGAAAGATTTGCAGGTGGTGTTCGAATGGGTTGGTGGTGCTCGATCGAACCATTAACAACATAAAGGGGGTATGCGATGGTGGTAATGGTGCGCGATACTAGTGATGGTACGTGATGCTTGTGATAGTGTGTAATGCAGGACGATGGTGTGACGATGATAGAGCAATACCTTTTTCCAACTAGTTGATATTCATTTTCACGGCGATCAAAGTTACATATACGTGCGTCACGAGTTGGGTATGTATGTGTATCGTACTGGAACCCTTTTCCATCAAGTTCGTCTTGGTTACATATACGTAACTAAAATCATCATCTTCATCTTGACTTTCTCAGTTCTATCCACATGAAACCATAGTCGTCACCCCACTTCAGTAAATTTAGAAGATGTAACCCTTTTTCATATTTTTCTCCCTTTACCAATGATTAAGATCAAGAACATACCAAACCTCACCATCACACCTACTCTGACACACAACCACCTTGTCAACATCACCATGGTCGATTTTTAAAGAGAAATGGAGTTTGTTAGATGAAAATGCATTAACAGGTCCAGTAAAGATCCCAAATGAAAATAATTATTCATGTAACTTGCATATGTCAAAGGACCCATTTAATCTTGATGAACTTGATTTATTGTATTGATGTTTGGATCACAAAAAGAGAAAAATAAAGAATATAGATAGATGATCTTGAAGAAGTTGATTTGATGTTTTTAGATAGATATAAAAGTCAATAACAATATAGTGAAATTAGGAAATTTAAAAATACCAAAATTAAAAGTGTGCCAAAATTACAATATTAACCTTTGAAATGAAAAATAAAAATTTAAAAGAATTTTTTTTGATTGGTGGGATGTGGTTTTTATGGTTTTTAATTATAATAGTGATTTTTATTTGATCTCGCCCATATAATATATATATATATATATATATATATATGTGTGTGTGTGTGTGTGTGTGCGCGCGCGCGCGCGCGTGGGTGCGTGGGTGCGTGGGTGCGTGGGTGCGTGCATGGGTGCGTGCGTGCGTGTGTGGGTGTGTGCGTGTGTGCGTGTGTGGGGGGTGGGGGGATTCACTTTGGCTTAGCTCTAGTTCCCCGTCTTCAATCAAGAAATCTTGAACCACCCATCCAACTCTCAAGGTGAGTTTTCATGGTCTCATTTTATAATTATATGGTTTCCATTGGGGAAAAACATTATTGTATATATTTATACGATATTTAGAATGAGATACTAGACTTTTTTGTGTTCATGAGTTATTGTTTGAGCACTTGAAAAGTCTCCTTTAAAAGTAATAACCATTAGCTGTCATTTAGCCGTAGAAATATTAAATAGTACTATTGGGTCTTAACACCCCCGATCATAGTTAGTTGCGTTAACCGTTGAATCGCATTTTCAATGATAGCATATTGTCCAACTTACTACCCGCTAGGCTGGTTGGGAAAAGTTCTCAAATATCATGGTTTGATTATGTGTCACTAAATTACATATTATTTGTTTGGGTTATAGGATTTTAATAATCCCAACTCTCATCAATTGTCCGAGATTATTCCCACCTCATGAAATATTTACACGCACTCCTAAATTTGAACTTATTTTCCTACAATGATCTTTACTAACTGAGAGTTAACCGTCATTAGTTTTTTTTATAAAATTAAGCCAACTTTGAGCTATTTTTCAACTCTAGCACCGCCTAGTATCAATTAGGTTTGTTTTTCATTGTCTAACATTTATCATCACCTGAAATCTACCTCCAACGAGTTCGGTGGTTAAAATCAGGAGGTGGAGATTGACGGGGTTTTTGGGTGCAAAAGTTTTAAATTAACGGACTGATGATAGATTTCAACTCTCTGTTTAGTGTTTTGGTCATAAAAACAGTCAACGCCATCAAAAAACAAACTGGGTTAACTCTCGGTTAGTAAGAGATCATTAGAAGAAAATAAACTCAAAGTTGGGAGTATTATAAACATTTAATTAGTTGGGACTAATCCCGGGCAATAAATGAAACTTGGGATTATTAAAATGCAATAACCCTATTAGTTTTCCTTACAAGTTTTTTTTTTTTTTTTTGTATATTTGTTTTGTTTATCATATCCGCTAATGTTTTCAAACAATTTTGTTTTTTTGAAATAATTAAACTTGTGAACTCCCTAACTAGTGGAATCGGTCATAATAAAACGTCATGTTCTTGGGCTTGGTAATATTCGGTGCCAAGAAAAAGGAAAGTTAAATCTTTTTGATTTTATGTACAACGATCCATGAAAATTGACATGTATTCGACTTTATCTCAATTGGATTTGGGTGAAGAACCACCATTTTACTCACAAGAATTGAATGTTTTCCTTTAGATATCAAAAAAGGGGGAAGCCACATACTTTACAAACTTGGGAAGTTAGTATGGGGAAAATAGTGTATGAAAACAACTAGTAGGGTTCCTCCCGCGCTTCGCGCCGGGCCGAACCGTTCTCGACACACCTAAATGGTAAAAGTTTGTTTTAGAAGGCTAAGAAATGACAGTCATTGTGGTTGCAAACGGTTGTTTAGCACACCAAAACAACAAACAACACACTTGTTTGTTGTCACCGTCTGCTAGCATTCGACATTATAGTATCTATTACTTTAAATATATAATAAAGAGTTCAACATAAGAACATAACCAGATTGTTGAATACAACCTTCAAGCATAACGTCGGTCATGTTTAGAAACCATATGAATCAACCAACTCAAGGTTTAAACCTCAACCATGACTGCAACATTAATTGCCACACCAAATAGGAGGCTTGACCAAAGGCTGTAGTTCGTACCTGCATCAAAATGACACTTGAAACTCAATTTCGATACTTGAAACTCAATACAATCAGAATAGAAAAGCAACCAAAACTTTAAAATCAGTAATTATAAATTAATTAATTACCATACCTAAACAAAAAGCAATGCTCAAGTTTAAGTAAAAAGGTACACATAAATCTACATTTTGATTTTGCTATTAAAGTATATGTAGTTCCTTCCTGAAGAAAAAGTGCATATTTTATTTCAAACATTACTAAATCTAGTTGTTTTAAACCCCCGTGACCTCATCACGTTGCAAATAAAGCGTACATATTGTCATACGCGTACTTACATTGGGTCGAGGGGTAGCCCTTGTTACCGTTCAATTTTTTAAGGGTAGTGTAAAAAAATATGGTTTTATGTAATAAAAAAATTTACAGTTCTACATTACCCTTTAAAAAATATTACATTACCTTTAAAAAAATTGAAACTCAACACTTCGTTGAAAGTTTTAAATTTTAAAAAACATAATCTTGAATTTTGTTAAAAACATAAATAACTAATAAGTCCAAAATACCCGATAGTTCAATACAATATTAATTAACAATCCAAAATAAAAATAAGCCCAAAAAGATTAAACAACTTAAAAGCCTAACTAATTAACCCAAATACCCATAACCCAATCAAACATAAAACTTAAAATAAAAAAAAACATCATTCATCGCTCCATGCCCCCATCGACTCTTAGTCTCTTTCCACATCCCACAAGTAGTCGGCCACCATCCACCCACATCGCCGATCAGCCCACATCCCCACCACCACCGGCGGTTCGGCCGACCACCACCAAACAGCCGCCTGCTGAGGTGGCACTTGCCACCGCCCACATGTGATCTTTCACCAATTCACCGCACGGTAACATTTTTAGTTTTTTTCTCATTACACTATAAAATCAAGGATCTAGGGTTTATTTTGGTCAATTTCTAATACTTAAGGGTTATTTAAGTGTTATTTGTTATAACTATTCATGGTTATTTGGTTCAATTTCTAAGATTAAAGTTTATGCAATGACATATAGAAACTAGGGATTTGAAAGATGAATTAGAGATTTGATATTGAAACTAGGTATTTAAATTGTGCTATTTCTAAGTGCAATTTGTAATTATACTGTGTTATTTGTTATAAAATTAGGGATTTGAAAGATGAAAAAACAAATTCTTATTGGTATATTTTTAAAAAAGAAATTTCAAAAGTAGAATATTAGTTCTAATAATAATGATGATATTGGGTCAATAAATTTTTCGAGTTCAAATTCTTTGGGTAATTTCTTCGATCCCAAATGGATTTGATTTAAAAGAATATTCATTTGGACCCCTTTATTTATGTAAATGTACGTTAAAATAATATTTTTACGTTACCCCTGAACTTTTCTTCTAGATCCGTCACTGTATATCGTATACACAATCTGATAAAAACCAATTACAAATGAGGCTACAGCTCTTAAATGAATCATGCGATAAATTTTATTGGTTAAAAATAGTCAAATTCAAAGGGATGAAACACATGATATGAAAAACCATTACTTTAATGCAATAAATAGATCACCATAGAAGATTACCAATTCCAGCTACTATTCCTTAACCGTTAACAGTAGATATCCCAAATCATGCTCAACAACCTGATCAAAGAAAATAAGAATTATGCAAATATTAATTACGATGTCATTTACCTTGAGGAATAGGAGGTTGCACCAAAGGTTAACACAAATATGGTTCAGAAAATTGACCATGCAAAAACAGATTGAGTTAACACAAACATGGTTAATAAATCTCCACCATGACTACAACATAACCATGACTACAACATAAGTTGCCACGTCAAATGGAGATGTTGCATCATAGCCTCTAATATAAGTCCTCATCAGAACATCCCCATTTTAAGCAAACAACATATCTCACACAAACATAAAATAACCATCATCAACCCAAATAAACCACAAAAGCAATAGTCAGGTCAGGTCAAGAACTCTAAAATGAAATAAGGAAGACAATAGATGCGACTTAAGCTCCGGCGATGAAGTGGCTCCCTAGCCCCTAACAACAAAACCATCATCAAACAGATCTCAAGCCATTCACCATCATCGATCCACATAAATAGATAGAGAAACACAATGGTGAAATCTAGAACCCTAAAACCAAAAGAGGATGATAGATCGCCGCCAAAGAAACCCATGTGACCAAAGCTCTGGTGGAGGCGAGATTCCTACCCTTTACAAGGTGTCAAAATATGGGATGAGGTGGCGCTCAAACCCCATTAAGCACACAAGGGCTAATTGGAGAAGACAGAGACAAAAGCTGAAATAATGCACTCAACTGATAACCAAACGCAATATATGTGTCCAACCTTATCGGAAACTGGCTGCCAAGAGGCCAACGCCCACACTTGACGACAAGCCCCCCAAATTGTCACAACCCTCTCTTTTTTTCATCGGTAGTGTTAAACTTTAGTCTGATAGCATAAATTTTTTGGCTGGTAGCATAAATTAATTTCATCTCCGCCCTCCATACGAAAGTGTTCAACCAACAGCAAAGGAACATTGTCTCACGACCCACATAACCGGCCTTTGCCTATCTCTAAACAACAGAATAAGAGGTATTAAATAGGTGCAAAAGCCAAGGAAGAGACCCAAACATCCAAAACATATATTATGGCCAAATTCATAAAACCGAGAAAAGTACTATTTCTTTCGTTCATCTTTTAACTATAGGGTAATAGTAGGATGCATGCTCACGGTGTGTGAAAACAATGTTGGGGTACTCAAATTTTAACAAACTCAACTAATACAAAGTATAATTGAAGAACGACATCTAGTTAAGTAGAACAAAGATGCAAAACCACAAGATCATCATTTATTAGTAAATGAAGATTAATCCGTAAATATTTATGTTTGCAAGTTAAATACTTGGGGTTTGGATGGACTCTCTAAAATTCAAGGAAGCTACTATGGACTTTTGAAAATTGTAAAATTATCTCAAAAAGGGTTCACTTCAAGTAAATATGAAAATAGCATCATTGTATATTACTCCAAATATAAGACGAGTGTTAAACGATCTGTGACATGTCTCCTAATAACACGTACGACTAATCTTGCATTCACTAACGTAGATAACTATTAATGGAGTAGCCGCTTATGAGCTTAAACAAAGAACAACTTATCATACCATGTGATCAGATGTTATACAAACAATGAAGGCTATAATCATTGATTAATTGTAACAACCACTTACCATTTTAACTTATCTATTGACCAACTCACGATTCTTGGTGCCCTCAACTACTCCTTTTGATTTTGCATTACTTTGTTACATATGTTTGTTGTCACTTCATGTAACGATAGTGTCACGAAGTACATATATATTCTCTATATATTCACCCATATGTATTTATCCTAGTTCGTTATGAGAAATGTGTCTTTTATGTCTATGTAAGTCATGAGTCTGCTCATACGATTGTATTGTAATACCTTTCTTTGAGGGAGTTTGTGAGTGGGTGTTTTGTATGCAGGAATTCAATGGAATTAAAATCTGAATTTTATTAGTCATTGTGTTTGGTTGGTAGAAATTGGAATTTGAATTTTATTTTTAACGTGTTTCATTGAGAAAGGAATTGGAATTAGAATTGGAATTGGAATTTAAATGAATTCCCTCAAATATTGAAGGAAGTGGAATTAGAATCTGAATTTCATAATGAAAGATTTCAAAATCCTTTCAAATATTAAAGGATTTCAAATTCCACCGACCCATGCCTCCACCACCAACCGCCACCTATCACCCCGCCCAACGCCAACCGACACTACTGACGACCCCGACCACCGACCGTCGACCCAGCTGTCGCCGACCCTGCCCAATGCCGACCCCGCCTATCGTCACCAACCTCAACCGCCGCTCGCCGCCGACCCCTACCGCCGACCTTGACCGTCGTCGCCCCCAACTACCGACTTCGCCCATCACTAACAAACCGCCGCCCTCGACTGTCGCCACCACCACGCACTGACCGCCACCGACGTCGCACAAGCCCGACGCTAACAACCGCCACCCACGTTTGCCTCGATCGCCGACCCCTACCGCCGACCCTGACCGTCGTCGCCCCCAACTACTGACTTCGCCCATCACTGACAAACTGCCGCCCTCGACTGTCGCTGCCACCACGCACTGACCGCCACCACCCCTAATCGTCGATTGTCGCTGACCTCCGTTGCCGAACCGTGTCTCGACAAAGGGTGTTATCGGTTGGTGGAGGCAGTGGGCACGGTTGGTGGTCGTCGTCGATTATCGGCGGTGACAGTGATGACGACGACGGTTGGTGGTATGTAGCGGCGATGATCGGTGGTCATTGAGGTGGTGGCGGTTTTGTAACGGGTGATAAATTTTATTTCCTTTATAATTGTTTTATCACTAGAATGCATTTGGAATTTAAAATCCATCTATAAATTTCAATTTCTTTGAATTCCAAATCCTACGGAAAATATTGATTCCAAATATAATTCCTTCGAATTTCAATTCAAATTACAATTCAATTCCAACAAATTCCACGAACCAAACGTTTCCTAAAGGTTTTCTTGTGATTAATAAGAATTTGTGCTAACGTGTTTTTCAATTTAATTGTCTTATTCAACATATGTTTTCTATAATTTGATTGTTCTTAATTTTTATTCGGCTACAACTTACATTCTTTGATCATCAAATTCCCCTAAGATCCAACAACATCAACAACTATCATGAATTCCTAAACGTTAAGCTTCTTGAAACACCACATATTTTGGTTTTTTGTATACTCGCAACTACTCGTTATGGGAGATTTATGATTAAATTTTTATCATAAATTGTTGCATGGAGAATTTCTTTTTTTCATTTAACCAAACTAAGAACTGTTAATTATGGTCCTCTCCTTGTCAACTTTTATCTTGTATAATTCTACACACACACGTCATATATATATTTTTTTATATGTTTCTCTTATATAGATTCCTAACTTTGTCGTTAGAGAGTACGTGTTCCTAGTAATAGCGAGTTTGTTTATGTATTGCCGCTCAGATCTAAGCTTGAGGATGGTTAAGGAATGCTAGATGCGGACTAACCCGACTTGGGTTTAATTGTAGCAACAGTTCTCCAATTTCATACAATCTAAGGAGACATCACCTTTCACTGTTGTTTGATTGAAAACACCATGTGTAATCCGCATGTCTTATTTCATAGTAACACAGTTTATTCATTTTGTTTAATCTGTTTCAGTAGATAACTTCACATCAATATGAAACGTGTGGGTTTTTTTTTTTCTTTTTTTAGTACGTTTTATAAATGTTTTGTGAAATTCCTAACAGTTGTATCCTAGAAGAGATGGTCTTTTGGCGGTGATTTAGTTTCAATGGTTGGGTGCCATTGCGTGTTCGAATCATGGCGCCACCTCTTTTCCATTTTGGTCTCTTAGCCTTAAACATGTGTCTTTAAACATGTCCTTAAACCCTTGCTCCTTCATTTCCTATTTGCTCCCCTGTTCTTCTTCTCCTTTCATGAATCACTGCTGCGATTTCAAGAGTAGTGCATCAAGTATACGATCATCGCTGCGATTTCAAGAGTATTACATCATGTGGTCGTACTCTGTTTTTACATGTGTTTTCTGATGCTATGTTTCATCTTAAATTTTGCTTCTCTAAACCTGATTTATTTCTGATTAGTGGTTGTTTACCTTGATCTGGATCAGGAGATCTGCTATAGAATAGCTATTGATCCAATTGCCTCCCTATGAAAGTGTTACATTTGCACAGACCATGTTCCTTAACCTATGACTTTATTTACATACAAAATCATTGTTGTAAATGACATGGTTATTGCATTGGCAATGTTTTTTTAACGTTCGAAGGTAAGGGTACTCGCTTTTTACCCTCGCTTTCATATGTCGTTTTTTATTTGGGATTGCAGGCATGGTTTTACCTCTTGGCTTTGTCTGGGTTTCTTTTCCTTCTGTGGTTTTACAACATGAAGAAACCTATTTAAAATTGTGTTTTATGCATTCTCTCTTCTATTACTTTTCTACAACTCTTAGGCAGTCTAGAGAGTGCAGGCCTGAGGTTTCTCAAAGGGAAAAGATGTCTTTTTTATTGTAGTTTGTATTTATATTGTCTATTGGCATTTCGTCTACCAATGGTGTTGTTAGTATGTACCTAGCATAGGATCACTGTTACTACAAGTAGAAAAGGTTGTGGAAAATGCATTCGATAAGATTACTTTTGTCTGCATTTGTTGACCAAAGTGTAGATTGATTAGGCCTTATTACAATCTTAAAGACACGTAATACAAACATAGCAGGCAAATACCATAGGTGTTCTTGATGCCCTGTATTTGCTTAATTAGTTAGGGTAGAAATAGTATAACTTATATGTAGGAACTAAAAGAATGACTCATTAAGAAAATAAAGTCATATATTGATTTCTAAACCAAGCTTAAAATCGTAATGTCACTGTTTTGTATGCTAATACATTCTGTGATGGTATCTTCATTTATCCATGCCTAACAAGAACCATCATTGGAAGCTGACAATAGTTTAATACGGGGCATCAAGAACGAAGATAAAACAATTGCAAAAGAAGACCTGAGTTGACTACATGAGCAAATATAAATTATCTAGGAAAAAAAATACTATATATTTACTCATTGCTTTCGTAGTTGTTGCTTACATAGTATATGTGTGTATCTGGGCACTCATTTAATATTTCATATGATGATGTCATGTAGGCTTGATTTGAGAGTTGTTGATTTTCTTATGTTTGGTTGTTTTTTTAACTAAAATTATACGTTTTTTATGTTCTCTTATGTTAATATAATTACTCTTTTTTCCACCATATGTACTTGGTTTATACAAACACTTTGTGTTGCTATTACCAAATCTGCTTTTAAAATGACATCACAAAAAATACCACGTTCTTCTAATTTGTCACTTGACTCTACAACTATAATTTCTATAGACGTCGGCAGCCAAGAGTTCCTTTTGTCCGATAGTCATGCCTCTTTAGGTAATGTTTCCTCTATTGACGCATCTACATATATAGACTAGGGCGATTGTGACAATGTTTGTGAATACTGCCATGCCTTCTTCTGGTATGATGAACGTGTGATTGCAGCCTCTTCGAGTCGTCGTCTTCGATATCATCGTTGTTGTAAAGGGGGTGCGTTACGCTTCCATATCCTAGAACTTCTCCTCAACATTAGTTGAGCTATTTGATAGGGATGACTTTCTTACGAACATACGAGCATATAACCGTATGTTCTCCATGACATCTTCATTGTAGCTTTTGTGTAAATAACCTGGAACTTGCATTTTCTTCAATCCTTGAACAACATCACAAAATTTGCACAGCCCGCGCTGTAACACGCGGGCATAAAGACTCGTTATACTCAAATTGTGAATGTATTATTTTATTTGCTCACAAAATGATTCATGAGAAACATGACGTACACTTTCTATGGTTCTTTTACTTGTCTGGAGAAAGCATTGAACCATTTATTTATCTTTTTAACAGCATTATAGAAGGACAAGTGATTGACATAAAGATTAACCCTTTTTAGGTATCATCATTTTAAGGACAAGCTTCCTCAAAATCTATTGTATGAAACTAACAATACATTTTACTCACATTTTACTAACCTTAAGAGTCTAACCATAAAATATGCATTAGTCTTATATCCTTATTCTATGTTTCTTAAATATTAGTGTATTATGATTATGATTAAATATTATGCCACTACAATAACATCGGACTATTATAACATAAGAGTTAAGAAGGCAGCATGTTGCATGCATCGGCAATAGCTTGAAAGAAAACGCATTTTCCAACTTTTCTCATTTTGTATACATCATTAGCATATTAAAAATGTTAGAAAGCTTACATAAAATAATTCTGTGTTTGAGATCAAACATAACTCTTACCTGAATTGCCACATTTAGAGAAAGCCAAATTGCTATTGTTCTCATATGACCGGATGGCTAGGTAGCACCGGAACGGGTACGAAGGTGGGTACGGGGACGGTACGGGTACGGGGAACAACAAATATAAAAAATTCTAGATACGAGTACGGTACGGCAACAAAATAATAATAAATAATAAAAATATATTAAACAATTTACAAAATAAACATTAAAGTACTAAAGAAATTTCAAAAAAAAAACCTTGGGTAATCAATTATCAATAATCATAATATATAATATATAATTATATATATAATATTTTAAGGTTCCATTTAATTAATGCAAAAACTTAAGCATAATATATAATATATAATTATATATATATATATGTATACGTATATGTGTATATATATATGTATACGTATATGTGTATACATGTGTGTGTATACGTATGTGTGTATACGTGTGTGTGTATACGTGTGTGTGTATACGTGTGTGTGTATACGTGTGTGTGTACACGTGTGTGTGTGTACACGTGTGTGTGTGTACGTGTGTGTGTGCGCGCGTGTGTGTGTGCGCGCGTGTGTGTGTGCGCGCGTGTGTGTGTGTGCGCGCGCGTGTGTGTGCGCGCGCGTGTGTGTGTGCGCGCGTGTGTGTGTGTGTGTGCGCGCGTGTGTGTGTGCGCGCGTGTGTGTGTGTGTGCGCGTGTGTGTGTGTGTGCGCGTGTGTGTGTGCGCGTGTGTGTGTGCGCGTGTGTGTGTGCGCGTGTGTGTGTGCGCGTGTGTGTGTGCGCGTGTGTGTGTGCGCGTGTGTGTGTGCG
>BJCM01080131.1:0-17779 GCA_018326385.1 Flaveria bidentis
TATATATATATACATACATACATATACATATATATACATACATATACATATATATACATACATATACATATACATATATATATATATATATATATATATATATATTAATATCTTCATCCTCCACTTGTCGGAGATGATTATTTTAATTAGTTGTCTACACTACGATCATAACCTTTATTGTTATACTAAGTTATAGCTCATGTATTATATGAGTTGAATAAATAAAACATTTTAAAATCATTAGTTATATAAATATTTTATTTTCTAAATGTTATTATCCACTGATGAAATAAAAATCTATAACTAATTTCTTTTGCTACTTGTCATTCTTTTAAATTATATTTTTGACACTTGTCATTTTTTAGATATTCACATAACAATTTTTCCTCTAAAAGGCTATTTTAGTAATTTAAAAACTTCTACAAATTTATCTGTCTTATTAAATGTAAATTCGATTGTTATTTTTCTCTCTCTTATCTAATTTTTTTTTAAATAAATTATTTTTTAAAATAGATTTTATGAAAAAATTTAGATACCACATCTTTTACCTACAATCTAAATAACAAAAAACTAAAGTTTTATATAATATGAAATTTTCTAAAACACTAAATATTTTTAAACAAAATATTTTAAATTGTTTTGTTTAAAAACAAAAATTATAAACATGTGAAATATTTTAAAACAGACTTTTTAAAACAACTAGAATAATTACAAACTGTTTTTTAAACAATATTTTTATAAAAAAATATTTTTATAAAAAAAATCTCAAAACGAATATTTAAAAATGAAACTATTTACATAAGAGAGTTAAAAAATGGTATAATTGTTTTATTTCTTGAACTATTACACATATATAATTTTAATTCTATTTTATATTAAAATATTATATACTGTAACTATTCATGTTTATTTTACATATATAATTTACATTAATAATTAATCTGTTTATTTAATGAGTTTTTAGCCTATCTATCTATTTATAAAAAAACAAACTAAGCGTGAAACAATCGTAAACCTCATTATACTTACTTTCACATTTCTCTATATTATTAATAATAAAATTGAATACTAATATTATTACTCATACTATTTTTAAATTAAAAAATATATAATTTAATAAATTAAGAACCTATTTTTTATTAAAATAATAATTTTTTAAAAAAAAATTATAAAAAACAGAATTCAATGAAATAAAAAAAATGATTTCTTTTAAACAAAATATTTAAAAACTATAATTTTTAATAAAAACAAAAGTTTAAGAAAAACACATTATTGTTTATTTATTTAAAGTAGTTATTTGAACGTAATTATAATCATATTTTATCTTCAAGCATTATTTATAATGCATAAGTTTTTATTAATAATTATTTAATATTTTATTTATTCAATCTGTGTATTACACCGGAACTAAACTAGTATAATGAATTTTTAAATGTTATAACACATAATGAATTAAAATTATTACTCTATATTTAATATGCATTAATAAATTATTAAAATAACTACATTTATATTTTAAACCTTTGATAGTTTAGTTTACTTATTTATAGTAACTATCATTTTATATGAGAAAAAAAAAGAAACACAAATATAAATATATATATATATATTTTTTAAACATATTTTAGTTTAAAAGAAAAGTCAAATTAATCTTCATCTCATACTTTAATAAAAGGGTAAATTGAAAAGTCAAATTGAAAAGGGTTTAACGGAGTCGAGTCTCGTTATTAACGGAATCTGCCTGAAATTTCTCGGGTGTCACAATCTTGCTTTTCTTTTTTTCCAAAAAATATATAGATTTTTCCTCCTCTTATTTCAACAAATTTAATAATGATATGTTATTTTTTATTACTATAGACACCTTTTACGATCTCAACTTTAGGTGTTTTAGTTGACTTTGACACATAATGATTAGACTTTTTGTTAGATTAATAATACCAAATATAATATAAATATAAAATTGAACTTTATATCTACGGTGAACATCAAATTCAAAACAAAATACTACGAAAACGTTTTATTTTATATAGTTCATTTAATTTATACCCTTCATAAAGTTATAATAATCCAAAACTAATTAGAATTAAGATTTTATAGGCTTTATTTTTTAATATTCTACTATCATCATCAAATAAATGTTAGAATTTATACTAAATATAAAACAATATATTTTGGGAAATTACCAAAGAAACGCAATCATAGTCAACTTGCATTGGACACCGACCATTTAATATTAAAATCCACACGATCAAATGTGATTCATTTTGTCTCCCGACTATAAAAATTAATCATGTGATTTGATTTTAGTTGGTAATGGTTACAAACAAGCATACATATTATCTTTTTCTTTTCATCGGGTCACCCATGATGTATTTAACTTGTAGGGGGTTTAAAATGTAAGAAAAACTATATAAGGTAATCATTTAAAATTTGAAGGACGAGAAATGTAACATGAAATATACAAATGATGGATATAATTTATAGACAGATCGTCTTAAATCTATATCATCTTCATGCATATGTTAAATGACAAGTATAAAAGAAAAAATAAGTTATAAATTACAAGCTCGAAGCTAAGAACCACACACAATGGTAAGTCATATGTCTAAATCATTAAAAGCTAATATATCGTTTAACTATTTAAAGTAAATTGTCTGACCAATTTAGATAAGAGGTATCAACAATTCAGACTCAGGTCCTGTTTGGTAATTTCTGAATTATTAAGTACTAAACCAATAAAAGATCTGAACTATTAAGTGTTGAACTATTAAGAGGTCTGAATCATTAAGTGTTAGTATATCGCTTAACTATTAAAAGGCAAATGTCTGACCAATTAAAATAAGAGTTATTAACCATTCAACATTAGACCTCTTAACCATTTAGAGGCAAATGTCTGAACTATTCAGAAATTTGCTCGTGAAACAAACAGTTTGAATCATTAAGTGTTGAATCATATAGACATCTGAACCATTAAAAGGCTGATTCAAATGCTGCCAAACCAGCCCCTCAGTATAATGTTTAACCATTCAACGAAAAATATCTGAACCATTTAAATATTTGCTCGCGAAACAAACCACTGAACTTTTAAATATTGAATCATTAAAACAATTGAAACATTAAGAAAAGGAAACTAACAGTCCCTAATTACTAAGAGAAAAATGTTAAGGTTCCATCTGATCTGATTTGAAGATTGAAGCCCATCCGATTAACCTACAAGGCTACAGCATGTTGAACATGTTCTTCCTATGGGCCTACTTGTATAAACGGTTAAAATAACAATATTGTCATGTGAATATGTTATTGTAAAAACACTACTTTTTCAAGATATATGTGCCACATGAAGATCATTGGTTATGCATTAGTTCAATTTCTTATAAAATCAATATCGACGTTTGAGTCGTAAACCCGAACAAGAGTCAAACCTTGGTTGATATAGAAAACAAAACACTTCAGTCACATTTACTACGGCATCGGACCCCATCTAACGGGTTATCACATGTTGGAGCACTAGACAAGGCTCGAGAAAGGCTAGACCTGGTCCTCACAATTTAAAGACCTAATCACCCCTAACAATCGATACTTCTAACACGTTGCTAATTTGATATTGCACCTTTATTTTTTATTTAATTATACTAATTTGAAGTTGGCTTTGATCTTACCTATCCATTATTTGTTATTGATGTAAACTCTTATTGACAAGGTTAACTATCATGAAGTATGGAACTCATACCACTTTTTGATGTTGGAAGATACCTACGTTATTAAAGTGAAATTTATCATAGTTAAGACATGTGATTAGTTCAATATTAAAAACGTGTTAGACACATTAAATGATGAATATCTGCACCTACACATTTCTTTAAAAATCCACAGTATCTCCTTTCAAAACTAGTAAATTAGTGTTTTCATTAGCATTCACCTATTTATATTCATTAGTATTTCAAAACTATTTATATTATATGTATTCAATCTTCAAATTATATCATTTTAAAATGAATTGTTTTCATATATACAACACACCATATGTGTTCTCACATTCTCAATATATTATTAGTTCTATAATAACCGCCTCAAGTTAATAACTCGAGAAACATGTTAATATATTTTCGTAAATACCTCCATAAAAACCGTTATCCAAGAACATTAAAACACACAACAAATCCGATGAGTATGGATCCAATGCAGTTTTTGTTGTAGTACTATCACAACATGTACGAATTCACCTTTAATGTTACAATTATCAAAGGACCACAATAAATATCGCATTGGTTTCTTCGGTTTTCCCTTTTGGTGTTGGCAGTTTCATGTTCTTGAAGCTTGTTTTCTTTATTGTTTCTGTTTTGGAACAATTTCTGGTGTGATGATGAAAAAGACCCCTTGATCTCTGCAACAAACATATATTTGTTTACAGATTATGCAATCTTGAATCACAATTGTCTATAAATAATGTGAAGAAATTGTGGTAACATTATGCAATTTTGAACCATAATCATTATTCATTTGTGGGTCTTGTGGTTCAATTTCTTGATTATCATATTTGTTGGGATTGTTGAGAAAACTGTGTTTGATCTGATACACGTGTGAATATCAGAATATGGGTGTCATAAGCACCATTATGGGGGCTTTTGGTTTTGGGGTTGGAATTGCACTTGGACTTGTGATTGGTTATTTTCTCTTCATCTTCATCCAAAGTTCTGATGTTGAGGTTAGTTTCTTGCTCTTCACTCCTAGTTCTAATCGATTTAGCGCGTTAAAATAGCTTCATATTCGTGTTTCTTGATCTAATATGAGTGAATAGATTGAGCTTTAAGGTCTAATACATAGCTTGTAATGGTTGTTTGTTTGTTTTACATCATCAAGACTCCTGAAATTCGGCCTTTGGTTGATCAAGATGAACCTACCCTGCAACGAATGTTCCCCGAGATACCAATTTGGGTGAAGAATCCTGATCATGATCGCGTATGTTATGTTGCTCGATTATCTTGTTAAGTAAGTTGTTTATATCTTAACTTTTGATTATAACTTTTGTCGCATTGTTCATTGGCTATCAATAGGTTGATTGGCTTAACAAGTTTATTGAACTAATGTGGCCATACTTAGACAAGGTACCTTATAGTTCTCATGCTGTTTTCATTCTTTTACATTTGTTTAGGATTTAAATGATTGTTTTCAATGTTTTTAGGCAATCTGTAAAACCATACTCGCGACAACAGAACCTATGATCAAAGAACAGATTCCTCAATACAAGATTGATGAAGTAGAATTTGATTCACTTACATTGGGCACCCTACCACCTACTTTTCAAGGTAAAACTTGTTTAAATCTTGAACAACATTAAACTTCTTCATCTTACTATTGTTATGAGATGTTAGTTTCTTTCAGGAATGAAAGTTTATACTACTGATGAAAAGGAGATAATTATGGAACCATCATTCAAATGGGCAGCAAATCCCAACATTCTTGTTGGTATTAAGGCGTTCGGTTTGAGACCGACTGTTCAAGTGGTCGATTTGCAAGTGTTTGCTTCTCCAAGGATCACTCTAAAGCCATTGGTCCCAACATTTCCTTGTTTCTGTAAAATTCTAGTTTCTCTCATGGAGAAGGTGAACTAACAATCTTTCTAGATTTTGATGTTAAAAAATGTATGCTACTTCAGTATTTCTAACTTAAAACCTTTGGTAACACCTTTGCTAACATATGTTTGTTTTCTCAGCCTCATGTAGATTTTGGAATAAAATTAGGCGGGGCGGATCTCATGTCGATTCCTGGCTTGTATGGATTTGTGCAGGTATTGCATATTTTTCGGATTATTTTTACTTTTAGGATCTTGAAGAACACCATTGTAGCATCATCTAACACCAATATAAGAGTGAAAGATTAAATTTTTGATAAAAATGATTCAAGAAACTAAGAAACAACGGTGGAAATTGTTCGATTTTATTAATAATTTGACTTTTTTTATACATATTCTAGGATCAATATTGGTCTTTGCTGACTTTTATTTTTCTGTTTCTTCAGGAGTTAATTAAAGATCAGGTTGCAAGTATGTACTTATGGCCAAAAACGCTTGAGGTACCAGTATTGGATCCTACAAAGTAAGTATCTGACAGTATCGGTTATCATTCGTGTAATGAAATGCATAATGAGTCAGCTACATTTTGAAATGACAGAGCGATGAAGCGACCCGTTGGAATGTTGAATGTGAAAGTTATAAAGGCAATGAAGCTTAAAAAGAAAGACCTTTTGGGTGCTTCTGATCCTTATGCAAAATTGAAACTAACAGATGACAAGCTTCCATCAAAGAAAACAACGGTCAAACACAAGAACTTGAATCCTGAATGGAACGAAGAATTCAGTCTAGTTGTTAAAGATCCTGAAGTTCAAGCTTTAGAAATCATGGTTTTCGACTGGGAATCGGTATGTTTTTATGACTAACAAAAAAGTAGACAGTAGTTTGAAGTCAAAAGAATTACCAGTTTGACTTGAAAAGTCAAAGGCATGAACTTTCTCTATTATGTAATTATGTAGGTAGGAAAGCATGACAAAATGGGAATGAATATAGTGCCATTGAAAGATCTTACTCCTGAAGAACCAAAGACTCTAACCCTTGACCTCTTGAAGAACATGGACCCGAAAGACACGCACAATGAGAAGTCACGCGGTCAGATAGTGGTTGCATTGTTGTACAAACCTTTTGGAGAAGACCAAATGCCAACTGATATTGAAGAAGTAAGTGCAACACAAAAGGCTCCTGCAGGTACTCCTGCAGGCGGAGGCTTGCTTGTTGTTATAATCCATGAAGGCGAAGATCTTGAAGGAAAGCATCACACGAATCCATCCGTTCGCATGTTGTTCCATGGGGAAGAAAGAAGAACCAAGGTTTGCTTCTACATATGCAGTCAGTTTGTTGGTAACATTTAGGTCTGTGAACGAATCATTCGTTTAAATCTAACCAAACAAACCTAACAAACGGAAATAAGTGAATATCAACTAAAAGTAAATAAGAATCTATCCAAATTAAAGTCTAAATACCATAATCACAGGACTCAACATATACAACATTTTAAATATAATACTTTTCAATCTAATAGTGTAATTCAAATATTAAGTCTCGTATGAACTTCAAAAACATATGTAGATGAACATAAATGTACCAATATGTAAATGATGGGCCAATTAGTATTACTAATGACCAATAAAAAAATTTAAGTGAATATGCAAACAAACATTAATAAATGAATGTAAACACATGTATCATAAACATAGATGAACAGATGTAAACTCGTGTAGATGATCATTAATGAACTAATTAACATAAACTTAAACGGATGTATATGAATGAAAGACACATATATTTGGGTACGTATTCAAGTTTGTTTGTTAATTTGTTTGTTTACAAAACAAACAAATATAACAAAACTCCTATCACATGATTCACTAAACGATTGATTCGTTTATAGACAGTAATATTACCACAATACTACTTAATCGCGTACTATTCATGGAAATTTTTGCAGCCGATGAAGAAGAACCGCGATCCAAGATGGGAAGAAGAGTTCACATTTACATTAGAAGAGCCACCTACGAACGAGAAAATGCATTTGGAAGTTGTTAGTACTTCCAAAAGGATGGGACTAATTCATCCAAAGGTACTACAATGGATCCTTAATTGTCACAACAAGATTTAAGGTTTCTAATTTTGTCTTGTTTTTTCTTAGGAATCTCTTGGTTATATCGATATAAACCTTGGGGATGTCGTGGAGAACAAACGGATCAACGAGAAATACCATCTTATCGATTCAAAGAACGGTCGACTTCAAGTAGAGATGCAATGGAGAGCTTCCGGCTAGATATGAATTCATGGTAGCGAAAATGTTGCATTCATCATTGGAGTTTGTCTAATTACATTTGAGTTGTTATAGTAGAAACTAAAATCTTTAATCAAACATATTCATGTAAAACGTGTCCTCTGAGTCTTTAAATTAGCAAGAGATTATACTTTCGTTGAGGCAGCTTTTAGCAAAATCGAATACATTTTGGTTGTTACTTAACTAGTAGAGTAAATTATGTTGAGATAAAATTTACAAAATCGCATTGCAGTAGGTTGTTGATATTGTGGAAAATTTGCGACGTTTGGTTAAGGATAAAATTTATGTTGAGACGTAAATTAAAATGAAAAAATATCATAACAGTATTTTAAATTTTTACAAAATAAAAATTATAAAACACGTTACCTAATAAGAAAAATGAAATCATGAATTAGAATGATTATTAACATGTGATGCTCGGAGGATAAATGTAAAGATTCTTGAATTTAGAATATCTTCTTATTTATTTAATAGTAAAAGAACATTTAAATTGTAAAATTGTTTTGAGGGGTCACATGCTAGAGATGATAGAGAACATGAAAGTGACAAGAAGACATTTCCTCTTTCTTTCAGGGGACACTACTGTCAACCTTTTACCTTTGTAGCTTTCATGGTCCTCACGGTTTGGAAAAGAGGCAAATCTAAACAAAACTAATGTGTCATACATATTACATGTATGATCATATATACATTTTTTTCATGTATATGTAACATTGTATTGATAACATCTTTTGATGTATTTTTTTCTTTAAACAATTGTTTCTCCTTATTGCCACATAATAAACCCACGTAATATTTATAGGAGGTAATGGAAATAGTTTACATGACATGGTCTAAATATTTTAAGAAATTCAAACCCACATAATATTTATGTTATGTGTTTTTCCGGCCAATATACAAAACTTTGTTCAATTTTATAAATTTCCACTCTTCCTTTTCAATTTATTTATTTAATTGGGAATTGATACGAAGAGACATACGGTTTAGACCATGAGGCATATTTTCATGTCATTTCACTTTATATCAGTATTACATCATTTATTTTTTCCATTCATCCACACTCATTTAACCTAGAAAATAACCTCACCATCTCAATTTAATATGACAACAGATATAAATTAAATGAATGACCCATCATAATTCTTTTAAAGATCATTAAAAACTTCTTGCTCACTCCCTTTAATGTTTCTAACACTCAAAACGGTAGTGTTTTATATTTGTTCACATGCCATATTAACTCTCACGTCTCGGGTGTAATAATATACCCCATGACTTGGTTCTTAAATAACAAAAGAAGAAAAAAAGAAGGATGAGGCTATACATACCCTTCTTTTTTAATTGTCATACCACACCTCTTGAATATAATTTTAGAATTTATCATATATAACCCGTACAAAGTTTTTAATTATTTTCAAATTGTTTTTTTCAAGTTATAAAATAATACTATATGCAATAATTATATATTTGATAAAACAACCTTTTAGTTCTTATACTTAATCATGTTTGGTATTTAATGTTAAATAGATGTGTGTTTGTAAAATCAAAAAAATAATTTAAAAAATACTAATCTAAATTAGTATATGACTCGACAAACAATACATATATAAATAATAAATTCAACTAGCATCAAGGCTTTGTTCAATTCGGCATGCAATTAAAATCCATACTTAAAACAACGTTAGAGTAAATGCATTGATTATACTTGAAGTCCATGTAAAATACCAACGTATAAAATTTTTACAATGGAAAGTTGATGAAAATAAGAATGTAAAAGCCTTTATGTAAATTTAAGTTTACAACAAGTGAAGTGATAATGATATAAAAAGGTTGTATAAAAAATAAGCGGTTAAAAAAAGTTAATGCCTAAACTTCAAATAAAATTAAGGCTATCATAATAATAGTGGCGTGATAACATTCTATGTTTATATAAGAAAACAAAACCATATTAAAAGCATGACAATAACATCTTAAATTTTCTATAAAAAACACTTTTAAAATTCATACATATTGTAAGTTATCTTGAAAGTTCGAACAAATTTAAAATTTTGAATTTTTAAATACCAGAAAGAACACATTAATATGTGTCAAAGAGGATGTATATATAAAGGAGTATATTTTTCCCTGAGATCTTCATTCATTCATATGTCAATATATATAGGTAATACAATGAGAATATATCTCCTAATATATCTCCTAACCCTATAACCGTATATATGATTTATCTAAAACAACCGTACATATTTTCTGTATATATAATATAACCATATTAACTATTAATATATAGCAAGAACAAAAGATAATCATGGTATAATCTAAACAAACCCAATAGTTTAGGGCAATTAATTGTAGTATTATGCTAAAACAAAAAAGGGATTTGCTGTCATCCTCTTTGTTGACGAGATTCTATATGGTGTTTATATACGCCGATGAGTATTTCTAGAGAGAGAAAGTAAGAGACAAAGAGACAGAGGTAATTTGATAATACAAAATCGAAGTTTCGTCGTGTTTTTTTCTGCAATAGCGATTTGAAGTCTGCAATTCTGCCGCTGTGAACTTATTAAAAGGTAATGAATTCAGTTTATACACTTCTGAACGTTGATCGATTGACCTTAGTAATCAAGAAATCTCTGTTGTCAGTTTATATACTTTTGAGTTTTCATCGATTGACCAGATAACAATCGCACTGTAACCGCATTCTATTACGGTAATATCTGATAATTGATAATCTTGATGTGTTCGTATGTGTGTTTTCGCAATTGCCCCTATTGTATCACACGAAGATTGTAGCTTTCATGATATAGGGTTTTGCACGTTCGTTTTTATGTGAGTAATTCGCGTTTTGGGGCTGAAAAGTTTCTTGCTTTCGTAGTTGAATTTGTTAAAAAAACTTGAATTGCATATTTGGTTTTGTTTGATAATTAGGGTTCAATTTCTGAGTTCTTCTGTAATTACATGATTGATCAGTTTGTAATTTTGTGTCACTGGTTGCATCGTAATATTGGCTTGATCATCAAGGATTTAGTTCATATGGTGATTATTTCTTCAGTTATTGAATTCGGTCTTTTTTATGTACTTAAGTTTTATGTTCATTAGTAATCTCACGAATATGTTCTAGAACTATGGTCTATGGTAATATACATTGTTTCACTATGAGATACATGTTAGGTTTTTACTTTAGGGGTTGTTTGATAAAACTAACTCAGTAAAATCTGACTGAGTCAGAAGCTGACCCAGTCTACATCTGACTGAAACTTGGCGTTTGATTCAGTATCTGACTGGCTCTGCTGAATGATAATAACTCATTTTATAAATTATTTTAACACACAAAAAACCATCAAAAAAACAAAATCCCTACCATCACCATATCTACATCCCCTCCCGACCACCACCGGCCTCCACCACCACAACCACCACCACCGGTAGGGAGGAATCGCGCAGAGGAGGCGATCGGCGGTGCTCGCGCAGGGAGGAATCGCAGGGGGGTCGTCGCGCAGGGGAGGTCGCCGCGCAGGGGGGTCGCCGCGCAGGGGTCGTCGCGTAGGGGGGTTCGCTATCGGTGGAAGCACCGGCGAGGGGTGGGGTGGCCGTCGGTGGTCGCGGTCAGCTGAAATGGATGGGTCAGCATTTTCCGAAATCAGGTCTGGGTCAGCTACCTTGGACCCGGTCAGCTGTAGCTTCTTGCATATCAAACGGGCTGACCCGCTGACCGAGTCAGCCGGTCAACCGGGTCAGCCCGGTCAGCCAGGTCAGACCAAAAACAAACAACCCCTTAGTCTTTCTATATTCAGATAGAATCTGCCACTCTGCTAGAAATACATGCTTCTAATGTGGACTTTTATCATATGAGTTTTCATCTTGTAGACCTCATGTTTTTCTTATATCTTATAAATGCAAAGTGAAACCCTGTTATTATTAACTAAAGGTAGAATGTTTATATTGTTTTCGGTTGTTGTTTTACATATGTTTAGACTTGTAAAAGGATAAAATGTGTATTTTAACTTTAAGTAGAGAACCATGAGAAGGCATAACCGTCTTATGTATCTCAATTAAAGCAATAGGTACGAGTGTTTATGTTATTTTGGAAGTTCTATACCTAAAGTTGGTTCTCTAAGTTGGGCATTGTATGTGATATAAAAAATTGTCGGCCAGTTATGGATAACACATATGACTTGAACTTGTGAAATGTACCTTATGGCGCATGGATGTGCACGTTTTAGCTTTCTTATTAAGTTACTTTTCCTTGAATGAAAATGATGTAAATTTGATCGCTTTCAGCTTCTGTTTTATCGCTTAATTAGGTCTTTAAGCAATGGTTAGGTGTGAGGATTGGTGTTCAAGTAGTTAACTTATTACTAGTTAATTATCTTAATTTATTTTGGTGGTTGTGGTTTGGGTTGGTAGTTATGCTAACACATCTGTGTCTCTTACCCTATGACTTAAATGATTTTCTATATTTTTGTCATGATGTCATCAGCAATAAAGTATGTGACCTAATTTAAAAATCAGTAGTGATTTTGTGTATGAATTTGTAACCTTAAATAACTTATTTTTATACAGATGCAAGAAACCATAGTTGCACATGATGGTGAAGAAGAAAACATAGAAGAGTCTAGAGATACCATGAAACCACTAGTTAAGTTTGATACGGTTCAAGTAGCGGATAAAGAGGACATCATGGACCCTGCAACCAGGAACTCTGGTGATTCACCTGCCGTTAATAATGTTATAGAATCCGCTACAAAAACTGATTTGATAGCAAGTGACAGTGGGGGTGATGATGTGAAGAAACATGTTGGTTGTCAAAGTGAGAGTGGTTCAGGAACTGGCTCACATATTTCTGAACCATCAATAAAGGGTCAAGAAATGGAACCTATCGACTGTTTGGATCATAAATGTGATATTTCAACCTCTCAAGTTTCTGAGGTGGCTCAAGAATCTGAAAGAGGATTCTCAGGTTTTGATTTGAATGAAGAGCTATCTTTTGAAGAAATACCAGGGAGCTCGTCGTCTGGGACCCACAATATCTCAAAACAACCACCGGTTTGTCTTGATATCGATCTGAATGTTGCTGATGACAATGAGGACAAAGACATGATCATATCCGGACTTCCATCTGGTGAGGAATCTAGTGTAAATGCATGCACATGGAAACCAATCATGTTGCATTTGGATCTTAACAGCTGCGAAAGTCAGTCTCAATCATGTTCATCATCTTCATCATCGAAAGAGTCTTCAGAGAAGAAGTTTGATTTGAATTCTAGTTTAAATAATGTTGCTTCTTTAGATCATCAAAAGGCTGTCATTTCACTCTTCGGTACCCAGGTTGAGGTGAACCACAGAGATATCGGTGAGGGTGGAAGATTTTTGGAGCCTGCAAGCAAGGTTGATTGGGGGCATGATAGTTTTGCACCAGGGCCATCCATGTATTACTACACTTCTCCATACAGACCATTGGGTGCACCCGCCCCATACATGGTTGATCCAAGAGGGGTCCCCATAGCACCACATTTTGCACCACCCTTCGTCACGAACATGGCTTCTGGTGGTCCTTATTTTGATTCAACTAGGGCTGGACCCATGCTACAAAACATGGGTTTGAACTTGGGGGTTATGTTGGATGGAGGAAACAGTGGTGGTTCATCGAGTTCGGTTGTTGGAGGGAAACGGCATGAACCAGATGGTGGATGGGAGGCTCTTGCAGTCAACTACAAGCACCAACAACCACCATGGAAATAAGTGGATTTGTGTAGTATGGGCAGAGTTTGTTAATTGCTAAAGGAATTAGGCTTTGAGGTGGGTTAGAGTGATATAATTGCTTAATTTGCATTATTGTTAATAGTCCATTAATAAATTAATAGTTGTTTACTCTTTATTTGCTGCAAACTAGTCAATACAGCTAACTCGTTTATCTCCAATAGCTTGACTGGTTTAGCTTTTGTTTTGAGTTATTGGTGCTGTATTAACAGATGGGTTTCCAGTTAATTGGTTTTTGGCGTGGGTTTGATTTGGTTATGGGTTGGTTACCCTTGCTCGTGTTGACTACTCGGTTGTTGCTGTTTGTGTGCTACATGATATCATAAGTGAAAATGCGTACAGAATGGACTCTTAGGCTGCTTCTTGGTTTTGAAAAGTGTACACGAGACCGCATTTCCTGTACATGTCGGTCAAATTAGGCGTGTTGCTTTAGTAACTTATTAAATGGCGACTTTTGAGAGGCTGATATGTAAAAATGAACAAAAGGATTGCTCATATGTAAAGACAACTAAAACGATGATGGGTATGTAAAATGTAGATGAGAGATGTATAGTCTTTTGTTGTACATAAAGCAATTAAGCAAAGCCTTGGCTTTCAAGACGTAAGCGCCTCACACCTTGACTTTTGAAACCTATTGCATGTTTGGGATTTGATTATTTCCCCCTTACTTTTGACTCCAGAAGTTAATAAGTAGGGGGTTAAACGAGCCAAACCGGCTCGTAAGCTACTCGACATTGACTCGTAAAAAGCTCGAATCGAGTCGAGCTTAAACGAGCCCGAGCTCGAGCTCATATTTTGACTCGTTTACTAAACGAGCTCAGCTCAAGCTTCAGATATCAAACTCGAGCTGACTCGCGAGCCTAAGCGAGCTTTTGTTTATATGTATGTGTGTGTATATATATATATATATATAGTTATATATATATATATAGTTATAATATTTTTTACATATCAAATATATAAAATATTAATTATATATAAAATTATGATAAAAACAATTAAATATTATATATTATATTATATATATGATAAGTATGATTATAAATAAATATAATAGTAATTATAATAAAATTAAAATTAAAATATTAATGATAAACGAGCCGAGCCTGAGCCGAGCTCGAGTTTGAATAACTCCTAACAAGCTCGAGCTTTATAAATATAACTACAAACGAGCCGAGCTCGAACTCAAGCTCGAGCTTTATAAAGTTAAAACGAGCCGAGCTTGAGCCTAAGCGAACTCGGGCTCGGCTCGTTTGCACCCCTAATAAATAAAAAAAAGTGTTTGGCAAAGTTAAAAGGACTTTTGAAACTGATTTTTATATAAAATAAAAATGAGGTTTTGAAAAGTAAGGAGATAACTAATTATTTTTTAAAACTACTTTTAGTCTAATTTCTTATAATATCCCACTGCTACTTCTTATTAACTCTTATTATTTTTAAATATGTCATTTTGCAACGTTTTAGTTTATAAGCTAATCCAAATACCGTTTTAAAAACTTATTTTGAAAAATCATAAGTTAATAAGTTATTTTTGCTAAAATTATTTTTCAATCAAAATAAACAATCCCAATCATGCCCCTAAACTCTTCGAGTTAGAAAACATATGTTACACTAATTTTAAGGAGCTGTTTGACAACTTCTGAATGATTAAATATTAAACCAATAAGATGTCTGAACCATTAAGATGTAGTATATCGTTTAACTATTCTAAGGCAAATAGCTGACCGATTCAGATAAGTGTCTTAACCATTCAGCATTAGACCTCTTAACCATTCAGCATCAGTTGAATGCTTAACCATTCAGAGGTAAATGTATTAACCATTCGGACATGTGCTCTCAAAATAAACAGTCTGAATTATTAAATGTTGAACCGTCTCTTAATTATTAAAAAGCTATAAACCATTAAAAGATGTTGAGATAACATCTTAACGACTATTAAAATATTACCAATTAAGTTTTATTGCAACATACAATCTCATTCACATAATCATCATAAGTTAACTCTTAAGTTTAGACTCGACTTTGCTCATGAGAGTGACTACGAGGCAAACTGAAAAACAAACATTTCTTGTAAACAAAATCAAGTGAAAATAAATTGCAATCCAAATGTGCATTTATAATGATTAGAAAATGAGTGGACTAGGCTACAACTTTATTATAGATCAATGAAATATAATTTTAACTTTTATAGACCAATTTGCATAACAAACATAAAAACAACAACAATAATCCTAATTATAATAATATATTTAAACTACAACCCCAATATTTATCATATTATCGGGGTTAAAAACATTAACAAAAACACTGTTCTCCCGTCTTAGACGTCAAGTTGACTCCCAAAATTCTAAGTCAAACAAAAATGAGTGGACTAGGCTACAACTTCCAAATATCAAGTTCTTTTTTTCGTGGGTCATATTATACACAGCTAATATTATTCAATGGATAATTTAGCAAGGAGCCAAGGACCAGCTATTAAAAGTCGTATTTTATATTATGTGTTAAACTTTAAGGACACATTAGCATTATAGTGGAATAATGCACTATATGCACATCAGCATCTGATCTTGTATTTTGAAACATGTATATTCTTTTTGTTGATATGAAACTAGTTATCAAATATTGGTTATTCAATTTTCGTATAGTTAGATAATTATAATGTGCTTTAACAACTACATACTCTAAATTTTTATAAGTTATATACAAGGCAAATTTAAAAACTCATGTAACACACGGTTGAATAAAAATATTAAATTTGTAGCTAGTACTTAGTAATCAATATTTATAAATTATAAAGTAATTTTTCAGGGGGGTGTCAGATGAGTATACGCTCCGTATAACATGGTTTTGAAAACCGGACCGACCGGTTGGACCGGGAACCGGACTTCAATCCGGGTTCGATGCTTAAAACCGTTTTCATGTTGAACCAGTGGTTAGATCGGTTGAACCAGTCGAACAGGCGGTCGGACCGTGAACAGGACCGGTTGAACCGGTGGTCGAACAGGACCGAGAACCGGACTCCAATCCGGGTTCGATGCTCGTTTTCATGTTGAACCAGTGGTCAGACCGGTTGAACCGGTCGAACCGGCGGTCGGACCAGGACCAGGACCGGTTGAACCGGTGGTCGGACTGGTCGAACCGGTGGTCGGACCGGTCGAACTAGTTTTTTATATAGTTTTTATTTTTTGTAATTTTACATATATTTATAAAAAATAATTATAATTTTATCCGGTTCTTATATACGGTCCAATCGGTTGAACCGGTCCAACCATCGGACCGGTAAGGCGTCCGGTTCAGTATCCGATCCGATTTTAAAAACATTGACATATAATCTTATACGACCTCCTATACGACACATATGGAACCATATGACGCGTATAGCAATTTTCAACATTGACTGCAATAAAAAATTTAAAGGGCTGTCAGAGAGGTTATACGTCTCGTATAAGACTATACGACATGAATATAAATTTAAGGAGTTTTTCCCAAATTGGTGTAGTTGAGAAAATTATTTTACGAAAATGATGTAGTTAGAAAATTATTTAATAAATTAGTGTAGTTTTGAAATTTTATTGATTCTTTCTCTGATCGGGTGTTTTACTAGAGTTTTTTTATATGTTTTTAATTCTCCTAGGATTATATTTTTAATCTTTAGATTGAATGTTTATCAATTATATATTTTTTAAAGTTTATTTTAAAATCTTTAAGAAATAATTTTTAAATTGTTTAATCTTTATATATATGCAATATCGGTAGTGTAGTAACTACTTTTTCAACTTTTTAGTAAAGTTTGTTTTGAGTAAATTTGCGGCAAATCAATTTTAGACATTGAAACATATATAAAAAAGAGTGTGTCGCACATTTATATCCGGAAACTAAAAAATAAAAAGTTGTTTGTTGCAGAAAGTAAGCATTAAAATCCGAAAGTGTATTTTAAAAATATAAATATATATCATATTTCACTCGACTCGATTTTGAGTAAAGCTTGTTTTGAATAAAAATTATAACATAACGTACAAATAAATGTTTCGATATATATATATTTATATTTTTAAAAAATACACGGTTGTGACATATATGAAAAACTACTTTTCTAACAAGTGTTATAACAAGCAAGACTAAAAGTCCAAAACCAACTCAATTAGGTGATTAGACCA
>BJCM01080132.1:0-13270 GCA_018326385.1 Flaveria bidentis
ATCTGTCACACTCAAAGAGCAAATTGAACCTAATACTATTGAACCAAAAACAATAGTAAAACAAGTCACCAATCCTCAAAACAAACCATATCTTTACATTGAAACATATGAGGAGAAATTTAAATTAGGTCATCCAATTAAAATCAAGGAGTGTTCAGACAAGACAGTGACCATCATTAAACTAGCATGCCCAATCAAGGCCATTGTACCCTTTGTGAAATTTATACCTGAAATTTCAAAATGGAAAAAGAAAGTTGTGTCTTCAGTGAAACCCTCTGCTAAAAGCAGTTCTGATTATGGGATTAAATCTCCAAAGAATTCAAGAAAATCAGACAAGGCTTCACTGTCAAAGAAAAACAAGAGCTCACTGGTGTCAAAAAGTAAAATTCAGTCAGACCCCCAATCATCAAAATCAATACAAGGAGTAGGTTTTGACATCTGCAATAAGGAGCATGTTAATCAGTTTTAGCAAGAAATTAAGAAAGGGTTGAGGAAATAAAAACAATCTAAAATTGTCAACAAGAGTAGTGTTGTGAAGCAAACTACTAAAATGGCTGATTTTGATTCTTCCTTTAAACTAAAAATTGTGACTCAGTTGAGAATAGGTAAATCTACTAAGTCTACAAAAGAAAAATCAGATTCAAGAAACAAACATATGTATTGTGACATATGTGAAATGTTTAATTACAAAACATAAGAGTGCTTTTTCAATCAATACTGCTCTATCTATGACATGAACAATCATTCCACCAAAAGCTGTTATTCAATAAATATTTTTCAGTCTGTGATATGAACAATCACAATACATCTGATTGTTACTTCAAGCAAAAGGGGTTGAGAATTTTTTAAAACAAACCTATCTCACCAACATCATCTGTGAAACCCCACAGTCTTAAGTCATTTTCATAATAATCAATCTAGAACATCTAGATCAGATAATGACTTGAGTAACATGAAAGAATTGAGGAAGACTCAAAGAAACAAATATCACAACATCAAGAAAATATATGATCTTCCCAAACCAAAACTGATGTTTGATAATCAAAAACAGATTAGATTTCTTCAAAGAAATAGGGACCAAAGGTTTCACAATTCCTTTGACTCTTCAGTTGATGTTGATGAGATGAAACAATCAAAATATCATCAGAATTCTCCCAAAACACCTCTCTCTAAATCACAGTTTAGAGGAAAGTACCAAGAGGTCACCATCTGGATAGGAACGGGAAAAACCAAGACCATCATAGCTTGGGTTCATATTCTAATTAGTTCTTTTGTTCTTCCAGGGTCATCCATATAGGTCCAATAGCTTATGGTACATGGACAGTGGATGCTCCCGTCACATGACTGGAGATCGTTCCCTCCTTCATGACTTCAAGCATATACAAGGAACTACTATAGCATTTGGAGGAGATTCACAAGGTGGAAAAATTAATGGTGAAGGATCTGTGACAAATGGGATGCTGAGCTTTGATAGAGTGAACTACTATGAACAACTAAATTTCAATCTTCTAAGCGTGTCTTAGATTTGTGACAAGAAATGTTCAACTCACTACACTGACACTCATTGGTACATTCTGAAACCAAGATTTCTAATTCTTGAAGAATGGGTTGTCTTGAAGACCTCAAGGAAGAATAACACATATGTCTTAAACCATAATTCTGCCATTCCAAAAGAAGAAACATGTCTTCTGTCAAAAGCATCATTTGGTGAATCTCAACTTTGGCACAGATGATTGGGGAAAACAAACTTTAAAAACATGAATAGATTGGTCAAAGGAAACCATGTTATTGGTCTTCCCCAAAAATAATTTCATTTTGTTGATCATTGTTCAGCGTGCCTCAAAGGGAAACAACATAAATCTTCTCACAAACCAGAGCTTGTGAAATCAAACAATACTCTATTAAAGCTACTTCATATGAATCTATTTGGACCAACTCATGTTATGAGTATTGGGAAGAAACAATATTGTTTGGTGATCACTAATGACTTTTCAATATTTACATGGGTTTTCTTCCTACTTCATAAAAATAAGGCATCCCAAAAAATAAGACTTTATCACAAAAATTGAAAACCAACTTGATCATAAGGTCAAAATAATAAGAGGTGATAATGGAACTGAGTTTAAAAATGAAGACATGAGTTCCTTTTGTGCAACCAAAGGCATCGCTCATCAATTCAGTGCAGTTAGAACTCGTCAACAAAATGGGGTAGCTGTAAGGAGAAATAGAACACTGATTGAAGCTGCAAGAACAATGCTAGGCCAATGCTAAATTTCCAATTACCTTTTGGGCAGAGGTAGTTAACACATTGTGCTTTATGCAAAATCGAACTCTGATTATAAAAGAAAACAACATGACTCCATATGAACTTTTGTTTCACAGAAAACCATTTATTGGATTTTTCAAGTCATTTAGTAGTCCTGTCTCAATATTAAACACCCGAGACTATTTGGGAAAATTTTCATCTAAGTTTGATGAAGGATTCTTTGTAGGTTATTCTTTTGTGTCTAAGGCCTACAGAGTGTTTTATCCAAGATTAAACATTATTGATGAGTCAAAAAATGTTCAATTCAAAGAACATTCATTCCCTAAATCTACAAATGGTCCCAACTGGTTGTTTGATATTGACTCATTTACAAAATCATTTAATCAATTTCACTTGTCTGATATAGGAAACCTATATTCAGCTGAACATTCGTCATGTGTAGAAAGAAGAGATGACTTTCCATTAATTCCTCTTACCTCTATTGAGCAACTGAGTGAAGATGTTCCACTCCAAGCTGATCATGTAAGACAACCATCTCAAAATCAAAGTGTTTCAACTTAAGCTGGTCCTAGCTTGTTACCATCACATTCAGAAGATCTATTAACTAAGATTAGAAATCAAAAGCAAGCTACTCCTCCAGTTGAAACATAAAGAACATCAAATGATAAAAGCAATCAAAGTGTTGCTATTGCTGAAGCAGTCAATGAAAGAGAGTCTGATTATCTTCATGGTTCCCTAACAATACAAGATGAAGGTGCATCTTACCATAATGAGCTGAATGTGTCCAATTTTGATGTAATAATTGTTGGTGACTCAATTCCAACCAGCAAAATACACAAGAACCATCCAGTAGAAAGCATTATTAGTGAACACAATGAAAGGGTGACAAGAAGCAAGTCGAGTATTGCAAACATTTGTTTGTTCTCATGCTTTCTTTGTCAAATAGTACCCAAAAACATCAAAGAGGATCTTCAAGACAATAGTTGGATTGAAGCAATGCAGGAAGAATTGCTATAATTCAAGAAGCAAGAAGTATAGAAATTGGTAGATCTTCAAGAAGGAGAATATCCTATCAGTACCAGATGGCTCTACAGAAACAAAACTGATGATAGAGGGATTGTCATCAGAAACAAAACGAGACTAATGGCATAGGGATATACACAAGAAAAAGGAATTAACTATGATGAAGTGTTTGCACATGTTGCCAAATTAGAAGCAATAAGAATCTTTCTAGTATATTCAGCATCCATGAAGTTTTCTGTTTATCAAATGTATGTGAAATATGCTTTCTTGTATGGAAAGATTTTTGAAGAAGTCTATGAGAGTTAACCACCTGGCTTTGAAGATCCTGATTTCCCTCACAGGGTGTACAAGCTTGATAACGCCCTGTATGGTCTTCATCAAGCTCCAAGAAAGTGGTATGAGACTCAATCATCTTTCCTTCTTAGACATGGATATGAAAAAGGAGAGATTGATTAGACTATCTTCAGAAAGAGAAGAGGAAGAGACATGTTGCTGGTCTAGATATACGTGAATGATATCATTTTGGCTCAACAAACAAGCAACTCTATAAGATTTTAAAGATCTTATGCATTAAAAATTTCAAATGAGCGCGATGGGGGAACTCGCATTCATTTTAGGAGTGCTAGTCCAACAGACGGTAGATGTAATCTTCATTAATCAATCGAAATAAGTGGAAACAATGTTGAAGAAATTCCACCTAGCTGATTGTCAGTCTATCAGAACCCCTGTTGATACTAAAGTGAATATAGGTCCAGATCCAGAAGGTAAATCAGTGGATCATACTCACTATCGATCAATTATTGGTTCACTTATGTATCTAACAACTAGTAGACTTGACATTATGTTTGGTGTTTGTCTATGTGTGAGATATCAAGCTCATCCTAAGGAATCACATGTGAATGTTGTCAAGAGGATATTGAGATGTCTTAAGGGAAAGCTAGCTCTTTGTTTATGGCATCCAAAGGAAGGAGATTTCAATCTCTATGCCTACACTAACAGTGATTATGGGGGATGCAACTTCAATAGGAAGTCCACTTCTGGAGGATGTTAATTTCTTAGTCCCAGACTGGTCTCCTAGAAGTGCAAGAAGTAGACAAATGTATCCGTCTCAACAACAGAAGCTAAGTACATTGCAGAATCAGCTTGTTGCTCACAAGTTATCTGGATTCAAAACTAGATGCTTGATTATGGTTTTAACTTCTTGCACACTCCAATTCACATTGACAACACAACAGTTGTTTTCATTACAAATAACCCAGTTCAGCACTCAAAAACAAAACATATTGAAATTAGATATCACTTTTTGAGAGATTGTTCTGAAAAGGGGTTAATCAAATTAATTCAAGTTCCAACTGAAAATCAATCAGCTAATTTATTCACCAAGGCATTTGAACCTAGTAGGTTTGAATACCTAGTTCAATCAATTGGCATGATTAACCTTGAATAAATCAAAAACATCAAAAACAATTTAAAATTTTAGAAAATCATAAAAAGAAGTCAATTTTGATGAAGAAAAAGATATATTCAAAGGGAAATGATATAATTACAGTCATTATATTATTCACTATGCTTATTTCAAAATTTGAAAGACTGACATGACTTACCAGATATGTTGGTAGGCTCAACTTGAAAGAGAAGATATATGTTGTAGTGAATTAAAATCTTATTCAATAGTGAAACACTCATCTCAGAGTACAGGTATGTATTGGCTTATACAAATGTATGAGTGTGTAGTAACCTAAACACACCAGGTAATGATACTTTATGAATATCTTTCACCTACAACAAGTTTCATCTCTGCTTTGTTGAGCAAATACCTGATTAAACAAGCACATAGTGCAGATGTATTGATCCAAAAGATTGCCGATGAGGAACACATCCAAATTTGATGAATCTACAATAACAATACATTCCTTGTGAATGAGCAAAAGAATCCAATCATGGATCACCTTCCAAAGTGAAGTGAAAAGAATCCCAATGTGGATCATCATGAAAAGGATCAAAGTAAAAGAATCCCAATGAGGATCAGGGAAAATGAGATTTCATAACTTAAGTAACCTGGTCAAGAAAGTTGTGAAAAATTTCTACCACGCATTACATGAGGATGGTTGATGATTCCATGTTTTTGTGAGTGAGATACATATGGAATAATCAAATCAACCAAAACATGATAAATATCACATACATTAAAATATTAACCAGGTATGGGTTTAAGAGGACAAACATACCTTCAATCAATAAGTTCATAAACATTTCACTACAAAAGAATGCACATGTGTAATGTAAGATTCATATGATCCCAACAAAAGTTATACTTCTCTTAATTCTTAAATAGAAAAACAAAAAATCAAAATTAATTCATATTAAAGTTTCTATCTAGGTATGGATATAAACTTTAGGGGGGAGAAATTTAAAAAGAAAAGTTGATGAGTTTGTATAGACATTTACTTTCTTAAATTACTTTATTAAAACATCAAAACAAATCAAAAAGAAAATGTATGTGGTGGTGTAGAAGCTATACTACAGTATCTTAGCTTATGCAGATTCTTGGAAGCATAATATGTCCAAGATCAGTCAGACAATGGGAAACTTGTATCACTTCTGATATACAAGTCAATCCAAGTAAGAATTGATAACCCCAACGACAGCCAACAACTTCATAATACACAATTCAATCAAAGACAACTCTTCATAATAGGAAAACCAAAAACATAAACATTAAGTTTTGATTAAGTTCAAAATTTAATGCGTGTAAGTGCATTGGTTAATATAGGTGAAGGTAACCCATGCATATAACCAATGCGGGTAACTGTTTATGTCATTTATAACAAAGTGAAACTAATGCAGATAAGGATTTTACTTTACTGCATTTGTATCAAACAAGTATACATAAAAAGTTTGAAATGTTAAAAGCCTATACGGATAAAAGTGTTCTACCGCATTTTTTAATGCAGAAGACATTTTCATTGCCGCATTTGTCTTTACTCATCTGTATTCTTGAATGTGGGTGACATCAACACTTTTCATGTATATCAAAAATTAATAAACAAGTGCTTAATCTATTCTGTCATAATGATGATCATAAAAAAATGCGGACAACTTTATTGTTCAGCCGCATTTTTTGAAGTAAATGTGGATAAAGGAATTTTTCACTTCCGCATTTGCAATAGTGAACAAATGCTTAAAAAACTTTTGTTCAACCGCATTTGCTATAGTGAAACAAATGCTCTTAAGTTTTTCACTTCCACATTTGCAAATGTGAACAAATGCTAAAAAACTTTTGTTCAACCGCATTTTCTACAGTGAAACAAATGTTTTCATGTTTTTCACTTCCGCATTTGTAACAGTACACAAATGCTGATGAACAAAACATCTCCGCATTTGCTACAGTGAATTTAAAAAATTGACTGCATTTGTTTTGAAACTTGTAACAATTTGTAAAAAAGCCATTAGTTGACTATTTAAAGCCATTTTAAAAGTGTAAGGCCTCGTTCCCGGGAAGCCTCACAGTTGGTTAATTATAGCATAAAATCAGTTTAATAACAAAACATTGCAACGGAAATAATTAGACATTCATTTAAAACTTAGAAACCATATCGTACTCATACATTTGTGCTTTAGTTGTAAACAAAACATATTACTTGTTCTTAAATTACAATAAAGATTTCATAAACAGGAATTTCATCCATAGCTCCCCAAGTAGCTCCGTGGTGCCATCCTCAGCATCAGCACTTACCTGCCAACTATTATGCATAAAAGTCATCCTTGCTGAGTGAGTTCTATTTTAGGTAAATAAGAAAATATAACTTTATCCATCATATAATGACCATGCACACATAATACATAACATTTTCATTTTAATGAGCATGTTCATTATCTTTCATTCATTCATATCTTTCACTTAATCATAAACGAGATTGCACAAAGCAAGAGCTCTATGTTGATCGACAACGAATGTCGATCCCTGTCGGTACACATTTTTCATGGTAGCTAACCCCCGACAGTTGATCCACACTGCAAGGCACATAGCCCGCTCATGAATACGGATCAATCATCATACATCAGACTCACCTAAGTGAAGTCTATCATAGTGCTTGCAAGACTTTACATTATCAAACGGGCTCGAGGGTAACATTCATTAAGTTCCACTTCTCTTTAATATCGTCTTTCACTTTAATATATAATGCTTAACTTAATAAGTACAAAACATGGCAAGTACAAGTCATCATAAAACATAACCGTCCTCTGTGGGATAGTGGGGTTCGGGGGCGGCAACCCTTGACAACGGGGTCCTAGGGGCGGCAGCCCCTAGTGGAATCCAATGGACAATGCCCCTGGCTGGAGGCGCGGTGTCAGGTCAGCGCGAAATTTTTTTTTAAGTATTTGTATAACACATTTCCTTATAGGAAAATCGATCTTCCCGTTAAAACCTCATAAAAACTCGGTCATTTAAAAACGTATATATAGTATGCATAATAACCCCAAAACATGGAAAAACTTACAAATAAGGGGATCTAGAACTCACCTGGATACCAAGACCAACTTCTAAACTAAACTTACAAGGCTAGGATCACACTACACAACCTGCAAATAAGTTGACACTTAAAGGGGTAATTTCTGCCTAAACTCACTGCTAATTTCGCTGCAAGATCAGCAATTTTGCAGCTAGATTTGCCAGCAGTTTCATTGCCACCTTCACTGGCAGTTTCACTGGCAGTTTCACTGGCAGTTTCACTGGCAGTTTCACTGGCAGTTTCACTGGCAGTTTCACTGGCAGTTTCACTGGCAGTTTCGCCCAACTTTCGTTGGATAACCTTGTCTGCGAAACTACCTGCAAAACTATAGTTTCACAGGAAGTCCTCATAGTTTTGCTGTTTGAATATGCAAATTCGTTGGATGCATATACAGTTTCGCAGATTGCATAAAAATTACGAACCAACCCGTTTTTAACCCAAAATCATAACTTTTTACGTCCAATCTCTTAGTTAGTCATCCATGACGCTATATGTAAGCTTTTTACATATTTTCATACGTAAAAATGTGACCTTTATGCGATTCTTTGCAACTTTTCAAAACCCAAAACCCTAGAATCCGGGTTTGATCTATAGAAGGGTTTAGAGGTCGATTCTTACCGGGATTTGTTGCTTCTTTCTTAGGTCTTGATGCTCCAACACCCAGATCTTCAATCTCTTAACCTTTGAAGCTTCAAATCTTGAGTTTTCTTCACTTTCTCTCTCTCTCTCTCTGTGAATTTTGGGAGCTAGGGTTCAAAGTGAGGATGGTGGTGGCTGGTTAGGTGGGTAAGATGGCTGGTTATGGGCTTCTAATCAATTAGTCTCTTGCCCATAAGCCTCATTAGCCCATAAACCCTTTCCTTCCTTTATTAATACCCACCAATTAAGCCCATTATCCTCAACGACTCGTTTTGACTTTTCGGGGTGTTACAAAAAGGTCATTTAATACTTTTTAAATTTGAGATACTTTCAAGTGCGATGAGCGAAATTCACTGTTCTTCATCAATCATCATCACCATTAATAAACTTGTGTTCTAAGATTCAGTTCATCTGATTTGTCCTCTAAGTTTCAATTCTCCACAATAGTAGTATCGAACAAAAGGTGAAAATCTTTAAATTTTGTAACCTAAAATGTCGGACTTTTGAACCAATGATAAACTTAGAACCCTAGGTCAATAAAGGAAACTTAAAATCAGACTTGATTTAAGAAATGATCATCATTTTCAACTACAATGAACATGTTAACAAAGATGAATAACAATCAACAAGTGAACTTCAAAATCATGTTTATCGCATGAATTTTGCATAACAAAAGATAAAAATGTTGAAATCAAATCTTGAATCTAAGAGTTGAAAAAAGGCTAAAAACAACAAATATGATCTCTCCAAACATGAAAAATAAAATAATAGTGATTATTCATGATAACATCAAGCTTTGGAATGATTCCCACGGGACGATACCTCCAAACAGTCAATTTTGACCATCAAAAGTCAAACTGATGAAACTTGCTTGAGGAATGCTTTATAATCTGCTAAGTATTTTCAATAATCTAACTCATATGCCTCTAATGTAGGGTACATGGCAAATCTCACCTGGAACAAGCTCTATAATGTCAGCGGTTATCTTGACCATGATGTACCTGAGGCTGAAGATTTTAGAGACATGATCAGATTCATTTCTACTACCATAGTGGCTCATGCAATCATAATTAGACCTATCATTTATGAGAGATTCATAAGGTCTTTCTAGAGCACTGTTGTGGTGACAGAGGTAGATGGTGAGAGAACTCTGTCTGGAAGGATCAATGATGATCATACTCTGAATATTACTAAACAAACTGTGAGATAGTGTTTATAGTTTGGTTATGATGCCAACACCCCTCTAGAGCTTTAAGATGATTAAATGACTACTTTCTTTGCCAACATTTGATATGATAGAGGATATGAAGGCAAGAAGATTGTAAAAGGCCTAGTTGACTTACAATGGAGGTTCCTTATTCACCTTTACCAACATTGTCTGTCAAAGAGGAAGACATGATGGAATGACATTCTAGTAATCACATCATCTACCATACGTGCTTTATGCACAAATAGACCATTTAACATGTCTGCCTATGTGTTTAATGGTCTGGTTGCAAACTTTTAGGAAGGGAGAAGACATATGTTTCTAATGTATCCAAGGTTCCTCCAATGTGTCATTAATGAAGCATTTCCTGACATTATGCCTGAAGGTCCTGTGATGGATATTCCTCGTTATGATGCTAAGTCTTACAAGTACATCAAAAAGAGAGATCCCAGAAGCTTTTATAGTGGAACCCTGTAACTCCAGGATAAACACACTTGAATCAAATCATGAAGAATAAGATCAACATAAGATAATCACAATCAAAACCCCTTTGATCTTCAATTAGATTGCAAAATATGTGTTTACAAATAATCCCTCAATATATTGGTCATGCAACCATTATCAAAACCTAACTACAATTAACCTATTTATAGTCTAGACTAATATTCACTAATTGCACTTAACCCCCTAGACTTAAGCTAATTAATGAAAATTGCATATTAAGCATAAAAATGACTAAAAACAAGATAAAATATATTTTGTTCACACAAATTATATTTATAACAATAAAACACCTAGTCATCTAAATCCTCAATGTCTCGTCTTGGTTCTTCATCTCCAGCGTGTCGTGTTTGACTTTTGCATTGACATTGACTGTGACGTTGACTTTTGTTGACTTTGACTTTCTTGATAATATAGAATATCTCGTACAGCTCCAACAATACTCCCCCTTAGTCTATCATTATCAATGTCTTTACGCTAAATCAGCACCGAGAAATCAACAGTAGAAAGATCTTCAAATCGAAACTTTCTGAATCTGAAGAGAAAGATTATTCATCATATAAGCTCCCCCTATTTATTATATGCTCACCCTTTTCGAGTGCATCCTTTGTAAAGATATTGGAACATCTTTCCCAAATCTCTAATCTTGAGTGCTTCAAAAGATGTAGGAGGAGGATTCCTAGCTCGGTATCTTCTACAAACTTGAGGAAAAGGTTCTCTGATCAGATACACTGCTCAACTGATGAGCGGCCATCACTTGCAGTAGAAATCTAAAACACATTGCAAGATCAGTGATGGGGGTCACTTACAATACAACAACACAAAGAGTAGAACAAACTAAACTTAATCAAACAGTAAACTGGATTAACCACAATATAAGATACTAAGAACACTAGTAAGTAAGAGACAAAACAGGAGAACAAGATACACAAGTATATGGTTTTCAAGATTGCAGTATATTGCTTTTTCAAGTTCTATTACAAGTGTTACGAAGCATAAAAGAAAGGTACAAGAACCTAAGATACTTATACTACATCCTACAGTCTGCCATACTTTGAAGGCCAACTAGATACAATTGACTAGACACAAAACAAAATCAATTGTAGAGTCAAAAGGCAGATAGAGTCCTGTGGCACTCAGGTAGTTGATCATCATTGTAGAGATTAATGAAGAGGCTTATGCAACCCAAACATCCAAAGTCCATCCTGCATGTTGCATGAGTGCAATGAAGAAGAATGCTTAGGAAGTTTCACACATGCAACAGAAATATTCTAAGTGTGAAATCTTCCAAAGCTAAGACAAATATCTTCTGAAGCCAAAGATGAAGTCTTCTGAAGACTTAGAGACAAAGTCTTCCGAAGCTTCAACTCATGAAGACAGATTTCTTCCGAAGACATTTGACACATGCTTTATGATGTACTGTTCCATAAAGCTGGACACCTTTCCGCCGCATCTCTGTAAAGTCACCAACTTACGTGAGTTGATAAAAAGGTCCATGCTTTTGGTAACTATACATTGAGGTCTTGAGTCTGTAATCTTTCTACTTCATGTAATTTATCCTTTTTGTAATAGATAAGGATGTGAGCTATGGCATGTCATAGTCACTAGTCAAAAGGCAATCTGCCTTTTGACTCTACAATTGATTTTGTTTGTGTCTAGTCAATTGTATCCAGCTGGCTTTCAAACTATAGCTGGCTGTAGGATGTAGTATAAGTATTCCTTGTTCTTGTATCTTTCCTTTATGCTTTGTAACACTTGTAATAGAACTAGAGAAAGCAATATACTACATCCTTGAAAACCAAACACATGTGTTCTCTTGTTCTGTCTCTTGCTTATTACTTGTGTTCTTAGTGTCATACTTATGGTTAATCCAGTCTTACTATTGGATTAAGTTTGGTTAATCTCCTCATTGTGTTGTTGTGTTGTAAGTGACCCCCTTCACCGGTCCTATATTTGGTATCACACACACAAAAACTAAACAAGTCCCCACTGATCACTCTTGATTACTTTTCAAATGGTATCTCACCATCTTATGATCCCTCACACACACAAAAACTAAACTTTTCAAATGGCAGCCATTTCCAAGACTGATATGGAAATTGGAACCATGAACAAGTCCCCACTGATCACTCTTGATTACTTTGATACCTGGTGCCAGAGAATGGAAGGTTTCATCAGGTCTCTAGATTCAAGAATGTGGGAGTCTATTGAGAATGGACCTTTCATATCTAGCACCCCCTCTGCTATTGGTGCTGGTATGATCCCCAAGGATGTGGCTAATTACTCTGATGAATATAGGAAGAGAGTAGAGATTGAAAGAAAAGCCATGACAGCCCTTCAAACTGCCCTTCCAAACTTTATGTACAGAGGTTTCAAGAAGTGCAAAATAGCTAAGCAGTTATGGGATGCACTGAAACTGATGTATGAGGGTTCTTCTGAAGCCAAGGAGAACAAGAAGGATCTCTTGAAGCAGCAGTTTGAAAACTTCACCTTCAAAACATGTGAAACCATGACTTAGCAATACTTTAGGTATGTTGAGATTGTGGATACCCTTATGGATGGAGGAGTTCCTCTTGAGAATAGAGACAAGAAGTTCATGCCCTCACTACCTAGGAAGTGGACACACTACTATGTGGTGATCAAGAGGACTGAAAATCTCAAAACTCTTACTTTGATAGAGTTATATGGGATTCTCAGTTGCTATTAGATGGAGATGAATAGGCAAGGTTCATCTGGCAACTCCAACAATCAAATGGGTTCAGCCCTGCATGTGGTTGAAAGGGATAGCATAGAACACCAACATAATCGTATATGCTACCCTGAAAACTCACCAAAGGATCCTTTCATCACCTTCCTAGAGACACCATGGGAGAACTACACTCAAGGAAGCCCATTCCAAGAGAAAAGCTCTTCTCAAGCTTTTGTGTCTTCTAATGAAAGCTGTGGAAACTCTCTTTTCACTCTTGAAGACCTGGACTGTATTCATCCAGATGATCTGGAATACATGGAAATAGTCCAGCAGATGGCTCTTCTCACTCACAGAGCCAAGAAGTTCTACAAGAGGACTGGAAGGAAGTTTCCAAGCAATGCAACCAATGGAAAGTTTGGCCTGGACAAAGG
>BJCM01080149.1:0-13073 GCA_018326385.1 Flaveria bidentis
ACTTTCTTCTTCTAGAATCACATCACTTTTCTTTTTCACGCCATTAACCTCTAAAAGATATAAAAACCTCGGTTTATTAAAAAAAATTTTGTAGAGGTCGGCGCGTTGAAAATCCGAATTAATTTTAACAACATCGATTAATTTCTTTTCAAAACAATACATATAAAGTGATATTTACTACCGATGTGTTTAGTTTTAGCGTGTCGGACTGGAATTTTGGTGACAACAATAGCAGCAAAATTATTACCAAAAATAGGGGTGTTAAAAAATTGCAAATCGCAGTCGCGCATTTGCTATAGAATCCAAATGATTTGTGAACAACAACTTGCAGCAGCAACATATTTAGTTTCACTAGTTGATAGAGCAACTGATGTCTGCTTTTTACACTGGCAGGTGACTAGCCGTCTACCAATGAACTGACAACCCATAGATGTTGATTTGTAATTCTTCTTGCAACTACCATAGTCCGTGTCACTATACACTATAAGCTCAAAGTCATCATCATGAGGATACCACAACCCGAGTGTTGGAGTACCCTTCAGATATCAAAAAATCCGTTTAATGCCAATGGCATGATTTACTTTTGGTTTGGCCTTATATCTTGAACATAGACACGTGGCGTACATAATATCAGGACGAGAGGCTGTGAGATACATAAGGGATCCGATCATTCCTCTGTACATTGTAGCATAAACCAAATCACCATTTTCGTTGGGTGCCACATCATGGTTTGTGGCAAGTGGGGTTCGAGCAACTGAAGCATTTTCCATGTCGAACTGACTAAGGATATCACCTACATATTTGGACTGATACAGGAAGATTCCTTTTGGTGTCTAATCCACCTGTAATCCAAGGAAGAACTTCATCTCCACCATAAAACTAATTTCAAACTATGCTTTCATTACAGATTCAAATTCTTTACATAATTCTTAATTCTTGGAACTGAAGATTATGTCGTCCTATATATCTGTACCAGCAGTAAATCACCATCTTTTTCTTTGATGAATATCATACAGTCAATTATCACTCTACGAAAGCCATGTTTCACTAGATGAGTTGAGAGTTTCTCATACCAGGCTCTAGGGGACTGATGGAGCCCGTAGAGAGCCTTGTCCAGTTTGTAAACTCTATCCTCATGATAAGGATCCTCGAATCCTTCGGGTTGACTTGTGTAGACTGTCTCATGGATTTCACCATGAAGGAATGCAATTTTAACATCTAGTTGATAAACTTTAATCTTCATGTAGGATGCATGGCTATAAAGATACGGATGGCTTCCATCCTAGCCACAGGTGCAAACACTCATTGTAGTCAATGCCTTCGACTTGTCTAAACCCTTGAACCACAAGCCTAGCCTTGTTTCTGATTATGACTCCTTGGTCATCTTCTTACACTTCAAGACCCATTTCGTGCCAATCACCTTATCACCTTTTGGTCTGTCAACAAGGGTCCATACTCCTAACTTCTTGAACTGTAGGAGTTCTTCTTCCATTGCTCTAACCCATTCCTCATCGTTTAGGGCTTCACACACATATTTTGGCTCAATTGAGACACAAAACATTGATATGCACCATCATGAAGATATCCTTTTCCATGACTGAGGCATAATCAGCCAAGTATAGTTGATTTCTTGTTTGTACTCCAGATCGAACATCTCCAATGACGTTGTCCAAGGGATGATAAACATTAATCCGGGATCCAGGAGTGGTTGAACAACTACCTCATTATCTAGATTATGAAACCCAGGTTAAATATCTGAAGCTGTTGGAGTATGAGGTTGTGTAAGAGGCATCATGATGTGATGCTTGTGTACTTTCATTAGTGGGAACCTATTCCTCCTGGTCCATGTTTGCAGACTCAACTACTTCACCATCAGAAGATGAATAACTTACTTCAAGCTCTCCCTCTAAAGGGCTAGAAGTATCATCTAATGGAGTCGTTGATGTCAAGTATGGGAGTGGAGTGTTCAGAACATCGTACATTTTCCTCGTAGACAACTCATCATCAGTGGGAGAAGGCGGTAGTTTGAAGGATTTAAGGAATCCCTCATAGTCGAAGAAGAAGGAGTATCCTTTTCCAGTAGAGGGGGTGGTGTATCTTTGAACATCAACGTTGCACCACACTTCTACCTGACTCGTTGAGTTGTTATAAACTCTCTTGTCCGGTATGTTGTATCCAAGAAAGATACCTTCTTCTGCCTTCTCGCTAAATTTCCATGTTTGAGTTTTCTTCAGCAGCATGCACGGTGCACCAAATGGTTCTAGATACTCCAGGTTGGGTTTATGCCGCTGGAGGAGTTCATTACATGTTTCTATGTCATTTGACCACTAAGACTCGATTGAGCGTGTAACAAGCATTAGCCACTGCCTCATTCCAGAATTGAATAGGCAGTTTCAAGTCAGAGAGCATTGTCCTTGCAGTCTCTATTAAGCTTCGATTTTTCCTTTTAGCAATGCCATTCATCTGTCGAGTGTAGGCAGAGGTAAATTGATGTACGATTACTCTCTTTCTACAGTATGCCTCCATCCACTGATTCTTGAACTTTCTGCCATTGTTTGATCAAATCTACCTTACTTTCAGCTTGTAGAGTGATTCCATAGTAGTAACTATATATTTGAATGATTCAAAATTTTTTGATTTGGCTTTCAGAAACATCACCCAAGAGAATCTTGAGTAATCATCTGTTACTACAAAGCAATACAGATCTCCAGCAATGCTCTTTGTACTGACAGGGCCAAATAGATCCATGTGTAGAAGCTCAAGAGGAAGATCAGTTGAATGAACTTTCTTTGCCTTGTAAGACTTCTTGGTCTGTTTCCCTTTCTTACATGCTAGACAAAAATCCAGAAGTTAGAAGTTCATGACAGTTACTCCGTTCACTAATTCATTTTGAACTAAATGATTCATCTTCCTTGGATTAATGTGTCCTATTCTCCTATGCTAGGAGATTCAATCCCTCTCAGTTTCCTTTGAGAAGAAGCATTGAATAGTGTGATCAGTTGTGGAGGCTTTTGATAGAACCAAGACATAAAAGTCGTTATATCTTGAAGTTGACATAAGAACTTTATCCTCCTCAATCACATACTCATTCTTCAAGATGTAGCACTTCTTGTTGTCAAAGTAAGTTTTTTTGTAGTTTTTGAACGTAGTTTACCTTGTCAAATTTAACTTTCTCATTTACCACTTCGCCTTGAGCTATGATGTAACCTCCTTTATTCCTAGAAAATGAAACATATCCCCCTTTATTTTTTCATATGTTGAAAAGGAGAGACGAATTCCCTGTCATGTGCCTTGATGCCCCACTATCAATAATCTAGGTATTATGGATAGCACTATAGCGGACACCCTGCATATTCAAGGAAACTTATTAGTTCAGATTAGGGACCCAAGCCTTAACTGGCTAGGGTAACCTGGAGGAATCACACATCATAAACATAACCCATTGTCCTTTAGAGGATGAGGGCATATCTTTCTTCTTAATCTTCTCATTATCAGACACTATACTTGAATTGTCTTTCCCTAAGCCAGTTTGGTGTAAGGTCTGTTGTTGATAAACTGCCGACTGGTTTATTGTTTGAACTTTAGGTTCACTAATACTCTTAGGTGTAGTATTAGATATTGATTTAGAAAAACTTGGTTTTATATCATAAAGTTTAATTTTCTTTTGGGTGTCTGATAATAAGGACAATTAGGAGAAACATGTCCTCCTTTTCTATAATTGTAGCAAGATCTCCTTTCTAAAGATTGAGGAAAATAATTTTGTGGCTTTGAGTTTGGTAAAGGTATGACTTTTGTCTAGTTGGGTTTTGTCACTTCTCTTTTAGATGTTTCCGCCGTATTTTGAAAATTAATTGTTTTAACGTTTTGAACATCTTTATCTTTCATTTTATTTGGACTTTGATGATTAACACGTTTTGGTTAACTGGTTTAGTCAATTTGGGTTCTGAAGTACACGTTTGTGACCTTGACCTTACATTAACCCTTTTAATTTCATCATCCAAAGTCTCAAGTGGCATTTTTCATTTTGAACATCTTTAACTTTCATTTTATTTGGACTTTGATGATTAACTTATTTTTGTTTAACTGGTTTTGTTAATTTGGGTTCTGAAATAGACGATTGTGACCTTGACCTTACATTAACCCTTTTTTTTCATCATCCAAGTTCTCAACTCACATTTTTCCTTTTGATTTTAAAGTAGGCTCATTGTGTTTAGTGATAGTGTTCATAGGTTTACTTGTAGAATTGGGATCACTAACTAGAGAATTGTTCACCACATGATCCTTTACTGGGTTATTATTGATAGGTTGACAATTTTTATTTAAAAGGATTTAATGTAGTGGTGGAACTACTTTGTACCACAGACCTTCCCTATTGTTTCGTTCTTTCACTATGTTTTGAAATATGTTAGAAGAACTAGCCCAACTATGCAATTTTTGTTTTAAAGAATTTACCTCGACTTCCAAAACTGCTTTTTTTTTCTTTTTGGTTTCTTTGAAAGAATTTAAATAAAACCTCCCAACTATATTTCATTGATTTAAGGCCACAACCTCCGTTTCCCTTAGTTGTTTCCCCAAAAGTTCTATCTTTTTTTAAAACTGCACTCATTTTGCTTTAATATACGGTTTGCCTCAGTACAGAGTTGTAAATCATTTACTAAGTTACCATTATGTTCTAATAACCTAGAAAATTTCAGGTCTATGCTTTCTCTAAATTTGTTACATTCAGAACATGCATGTTTTTCAAATAATTGGTTGGTAGAACTAACCTATTATGAATCGGTTGTATCAGCCATCAAAGTAGAATTAGACCCTTCGATGGCTGTAGATTTTGAACTTGTTGCTCTGATTTCTTCCTCAAACAAGTGATTTACCATGTTCGCATCTTCTTCAGTATCCGACATCGCTTGCTCAGCTGCCCTCTAACCTTCACTAGCAGACGCATCATCTACTGTTTTGACAAAGGCAATATTTGATTCTCTAGGAGAAACAAATCGGAAGGACCAATCTTGTCCTTAATCACCTTGAGCAGTTAGAGCCTTTGTCTCTTTGCTTGAAGAAGTAGTTCTAGTCACGTCCTTGTCATAACAGTTGTGTGTGGGAAATGGGTTTCCATTTACAGTTTTCTTGGGCTCTACACATTCATAATTAAAGTGCCCCTTTTCATCACAATGGAAGCATGTGACTTTGGTGTGTCCTAAATTGTCTAGTTCATCACCTTCAAAAGCTCTTGTTTTCTTTGGAAGAAAACTTTTTAAGGACTTTCCTTAGAATTTTGAGAATTTTGATCTTTCGGAAGATATGTTTTTACTTTTGGAAAAAACATATGCCTTTAAAACAGATAAATGTCCATGTAATTTTTACCTTCGGAAGAAATTTCTGAAATATCTTCCGAAGCTTAGACACTTATATGTTTTCAACTACAACTTTCTTTCGAAGCAAATTAATGTAGATACATTTGTAACTAGTTTAGGAGCTTAATTTAAAATGTATTTTAGGTTTTACATATATGTAACTGAATGGGTATGAATGAAATGAAATGTGTGGTTGATGCGTAAAATGTTTAATATTTCATTGTTTATTGTGTGATAATGCATATTGAACTAACTACATAGGTTTGTGGTTGATATACATAAAATTTCATCAATAATGATTGAGAAACATGTTCAAACTTAATCGTGTAAAGTTCTCATGGGAATGGACCATGCTAATGGACCATACGCATGAATACTTCATACTAATGGACCAATCGCACGACTGAACCAGGAGACTAGATAAGTCGCACGCTAGAGACATAAGATTGACTCAGTCGCACGACTGGACCGTCAGTCGTGCGGATGGTCAATCACATGCTTCAGTTGTATGAATGGAAAACCCTAGCCTATAAATACCACCTAATTCGTGGAAAAACTAAACAATTCAAATACCTAAGCACATAATCGTACCCTAGCCGTCCAGAGACTCAATATCACCTGTTCCAAATTCATAGATCATAGTTGATCGTGTTCTAATCATTCATAACGTTTAATTAATCGTTTGATTGATCTTAACTGTCTTCTCCCTGATTGGATCGCCATTCAAATAGGATTCCGTACTACTTGAGTTGGTATACGCGCAGAATTAGTTAGTACTCCGTACCTAAACGGTCCTAACAAGTGGTATCAGAGCTTTGGCTAGTGATTTTGCATGTTATTCAATCGTTTTTGGTGTAAAGCTCACATTTTTCATTCAAAAACACCATTTTTTTGCTAAAAATAGTGTTTTCAGTGTCTCCATATCAAAAGTTCACGTTTTTCGGCTTACGGCAGATTAGGGTTTGTGAAAAGTCGTATTTTGGTGTCAAAGTACCAAAAATCTTTGAATTTTCAAATTCAGCAGCCTCAGTCGCACGATTGGCTCAATTGCGCCACTGAACTCAATCGTTCCTTCCATACACACAATTGAACTCAGTCGCTCATCCGTTCATACGACTGAATACCTCATTCGCATTGTTCATCCGCATCTGCTCAATCGCATGATTGACTCATCCGCATTGATTCAATCACACGATTGATTCATCCACATTAGTCCTTCCACACGATTGACCCAATCGCATCTCTCCATTCGCACCACTGAAAAAGTTGTGTTCAAACTCTCTAAGTATAAAGAAATGGAAGATCAGTACTCGGCGTTTACTGCACGTAGGGACTCGCGTTATCCAGAACTTGTTACTTCTGGAAAATAAGATTGGGAATCACAATAAGGCACCTAAGCTTATCACGTTAGACGATTTCCCACAATGGAAACAAAGGTTTGAAATTGATCTAAATGGTGTTGATCCCAATCTGTGGGAGTCAATCGAGACTGGTTATAGTATGCCGGTTGGTGCAGATGGCATCAAACTTACTCTAGGTGGCATGACTGATAGCAAGAAGGTAAAGTATAATGCTGAGAAGAAAGTATATGCCCTGTTAACTCATTTGATACCTACGGATATATTCCACCAATTTTCTGAGAATTAACAGACAAAGAAATTATGGGAGGCTCTGGAAAAACGATACAACGGGAATGCATCGTTAAAAGCTCTAAAGGCTAAGGCTATGAAGAAGGAGTTCGAAAACTTCTCATCGATGGGTAAGGAGAGCTTGGATGATGTCATACACCAAATCTACCATTTAATAAGTGAGTTGCACACTCATGGGGTTACAACGTCAATGGAAGATAAGGTATCAAGCTTTGCCGATAGTCTGCCAAAGAAGTGGGACTTGTTTGTGTCTAATTTGAGACAGAACAATTTACTGGCTAAATTAGACATAATCCACTTCATCATAAAACTGAGGGAGGAGGAACTAACAATGAAGTACAGGTCTCAAAAAGGATCTTACGATCAGAACCCGTCTCTGTATAATTCAACTTCCACCTCTAAAAGCTCAAGAGCACCACTACAAACTGCATTTGTGTCAAGTTCCGCGGCTCCTCCGCAAGCCACTACTTTAGGATCTAAAACGTCTGGGTCATCTAGCACCCAATATATAGTACCTCAATCAAATGCTACGAAGTCGAAGACTAAGAATCTCGGGAATATGATTGTGGAGGCTGCAAAGGAGCAGATGGACCTCTTAGCTGCAGTTGTTCATTCTTATGATGGTCCTGTTTCTAGAAAGATTGGAAGTTGCCACCTGGCTGATGAGGATTATAAGCAGGCGGACAAGAATGAATTGGAAAGAATGGACATTATTTGGGTGTTGGCAAGTGATTTTCGTAGAGCCAAGAAGTTTGTGAAGAAGACCAGACATAACTTGATAGCTACAAAGGATACAACCATTGGGTTCGACAAAACCAAAGTTACTTGTTTCAACTGTGGAGAAAAGGGTCACTTCAAACGTAAATGTGTGAAGCCCAAGAAGACTGGTAACGGTAATCCTTTCTCATCATTCAACCATAAAGACAAACCCATAAGTGAAGCTGCATCATCAAACAAAGATCCTAAGGCTTTGACTGCACAAAATGACGAAGGTCAAGATTGGACCTTTCGTTTTGTATCCCTCGATGAGTCCAACATCGCAAATGTTGAAGTTTTGGATGATGACACTGCAAGCAAAGGTGATATAGCAGTTGAACTAGTAATGTCAGATCATGAAGATACTGCTACTATGCTCACTCACTTGAATGATGAAGGTCCCAAAAAAACATGTTTAGAATCACCAGCATCCGAAGAGTCAAACTCTGCAATGATGGCTGATTCAACCGAACCTTCTGAGGTAAGTACCACAGACCAACTATTTGATAATCATGCTTGTTCTGAATGTAATAAATTTAAAGATAGCATTGATTCAAAATTTTCTAGGTTATTTGATCACGATGATAGGTTAGTAAAGGACTTGCAACTATGCACAGAGGCTAACCGGATTTTAAAACAAAATGTGCATAGTTATAAAGAGAAAATAGAGCTTTTAAATAAACAACTAAGGGAAACCGAAGTTGTTGCTTTTAACCAAGAAAATGACATGAAGTTCTATTTAAACTACCTAGAAGAAACTAAGAAACAAAAAGCAGTTTTAGGAGTCGACGTAAACTCATTAAAACAAAAACTGCACAGTTGGACAAGTTCTTCTCATATAGTACAACACTTAGTGAGAGAACAAAACAATGGGGAGGGGTTGGGACACAAAGTGGTTCCACAACCATATGAGACAGTATTAAACACTAAATGTGGACCAGTAAATAACAACCCTCTCAAGGATCATGTGGCTTCCACTCCTCTAGTTAGTGATCCAGATTCCACGAGTAAATCGAAGGAATCTGCCCCTAAACAGAAGGAGACCACTTTTAAGTCAAAAGGTAAAATGCCTATTTTAATTTGTGGTTCAAACACATCTAAGGAACCTGCAAACCCCTCAGGATGAACAATTTGAAAGGGTTAATATAAATTCAGGTTCAAACACGTCTAATTCTGATCCCAAAAAGACCAAACAAGTTAACTAAACACGGAGGAGCTGACGTGTCAGGATTCCATCAGGACTTTCGTCCTGATGAGGAGGAGGAGACTGATGAGGAGCCATTAGTTCGGACGGTGGGCAGGAGGGTGCTTGCCACCTAGAGAGGGATTAGGGCGGTAGGTTGAAGCTAGGGTGAGTTTGGGGAGGCTACTACTGATCCATCTTACACCCCAGACCAGCCCAATAGCCAAGGGGGAGCCGTTGTATCCAAGGGCTCGAGGAGAAAGAGAATGGCTTAACCCTACAGCAAGAAGGGAAAGAGGCCAAGGTTCACATTGATCACCACCACCACCACAACTACCACCACTACTACAACACCACCCACTACTACTACCACACCACCCACCACTAATACCACACCCTCCACCACTACTACCACACCACCTTCCATTACTACCACACCTCCACCTTCTACTACTACATCCTACCCATCACCACCCACTCATATATGACCACCCATATTCACCACTGCCACCACTACCACCACCAGCCACCACGCTGGACCATTATCCCACCCGACATTGCCCACAGGATCATCTCTCCCCCCTATTGGGGAATAGGAACAACTGTCAGCACTTAACTGTATGGTGCTAAAGCTGTGAGCTGCTGTTGAAGAGAAGACTGCCGAACTGTGCCAACTTGTGGAGCTAAACACTTCCGAAGCACAGCATATCTCACAACAAGCTCAACAAATTACCCAACTCCAGGAGCAAAATGATCAATCAGCTAAGAGGATTGGGGAGTCGGAAGCATCTAACAAGACCATCATCCTCAAGCTTAAGGGATCAAAGGATATGGCACTCAAGATAAGAGAAGGGGATGATGATAAGGATGATGATGATGATGATGATGATGATGATGATGATGTAGATGATAGTGATGATGAAAAGGCCAGTGTTGATGAAGAGACAAGGAAAATGCAGAATGATGATGATGAAGAAAGAGATGCAGCTGCATCTACCCCAGCTCAGGGTCAAGAGAGACGTACCAAGAGAAATCAAGACTAAGGAGCCTCATCTTCTGCCCCACCTACTGACGCACCTGCTATTCAAGGGAAAAGTAATGCTTAGATATTTATTTACTTAAAAACTTTTGTAATTGAATATTTTATTAATATTATGTAATTAATGTTTATGCATCTTTATCAAATATTTGATTGTCTTGATTAATTACTAACAATTGTTGTGTTACATGTTTAAATCAAACAAATCAATCATCTCAACAAGATGAATATGATATTATTCCCCTTCAGCAAATCGAGTCTGAATTTACAATGATTCTTGATTTGCAAGTGATCGTTAGAAGGTCAGTAAGCTATACTCCTAAAGAAGAAGAAATCATTCATGACCTTACTGATGAACAGCTTGCTGAGATGTTCCTACTCAATCCGGATGAGATTGTCAAGGACGCTCCTACTTTTGAAGTTACAAGTGATGATGAGCTCAATGACATAGATGAAATCGAGATCGAGGACGTCACTGTTGATCATTATCCAGAGTATGCTGACAGAGAGGGAAATGTAGTCCCCAATCTGGGTGATACTCTCGTCAGTGATGCATTTGTACAACTGGATTAGGTGGAGAAAGAGTCCAATAAGAATGAGGGTCAAGCCCAAGCCTTAGATGCTGATGTCAACATCAAAAAGGCTGAATGGGCGACCTGTTTTGCTGAGATCCAAGCCATGCGCACTGCACAAAAGCCCAATGTCTACACCAAGTTATACAAAGTCAAGAAACACTTAAAGGTGTCAGGCAAGATTATCGCATGGGCTTATTTTGAGGATTTGAATATGTATTTTATGAAGAGAGAAGAGGACATATAGTACTTTAGATTCCCGCACGATATAAAGACACTTCCTGGTTTTTGAACTCAACCAGCTGGCATGACTGAAGTTGCTATATGCTAATCCAAAGAAAAATGTCAGGCTGGTTTGAGGCAGCATTGAGGAAAGAGTACCAGACCAGGTGGGTTAACTTCAGGCCTCAACAACTGACAAGGTACATCAAACGGTCTAAAGTTGATTCCATTACTGGAAAGCCGAAGATAGTGTTGAAGTGGAGTCCATCACGCATAATGTCAAGAATCACTCTAAGGGAAATGCCACATGATTTCACTCCACACTTCAAGTGGTGGTACTACGATTGGAGAATAGGTAAAACTATTATTGTCTTGCAAAAGGAGAGCCAAATGGATACTATTTGGGTATTTGACCTAATGTGGCTGACTAACTTGTCTGCTGATGATGTATACACATTGTACAAGTGGCCACTGTTTTATGATTCGCAAGACATTGTACAAGCCCTCTAGTTTCAAAATGTTATAAGACTCTGTTTCGTGTTTGAGATAAATGCCGGTGTTAAAAGAGAGGAGAAGTACAAGAAGTTTGATGAGCTAATGAAGAATGTTTGACAACGATGTAAACTAGGTCCAAGGGGGAGTTTCTAGATACATTTGTACCTAGTTTATGAGCTTAATGTAAAATGTCTTTCATGTCTTATATATATGTAATTGAATGGGTATGAATGAAACAAAATGCGTGGTTGATGCATATAATGTTTAATATTTCATTGTTTATTGTGTGATAACGCATATTGAACTAACTATATAGGTTTGTGGTTGTTATACATAACTCTTAGTCAATAATGATTGAGAATTATGTTCAAACTTAATCGTGTGAAGTTCTCATGCGAATGGACCATGCTAATGGACCATACGCATGAATACTTCATGCTAATGGACCAATCGCATGACTGAACTAGGAGACTGGATCAGTCGCACGATAGAGACATAAGATTGACTTAGTCGCACGACCGGACCTTCAATCTTGCGGATGGATCAATCGTATGCTTCAGTCGTACGAATGCAAAACCCTAACCTATAAATACCACCTAATTCGTGGAAAAACTTAACACTTCGAATACCTAAGCATATAATCGTACCCTAGCCGTCTAGAGACTCAAGAACACCTGTTCCAAGTTCATAGATCACAGTTGATTGTGTTCTAATCATTCATAATGTTTCATTAATCGTTGGATTGATCTTAACTGTGTTCTCCCTGATTGGATCACCAATCAAATAGGATTCCGCACTATTTGAGTTGGTATACGCGTAGATGCAGTTAGTACTCCGTACCTAAACGATCCTAACTATTAACTCTTGGAAGCTTTGTTTCCGTGAACAAACTTTCAAGTCTTAATTTTTCTTCCGATGGCAAAATTCTCAAAATCCCTAGGAAATTCTTCCGAACTCATTTTAGCTTTAGAAGCTTTTTCATGAAAACCTCTGAAGATATTTTACCTTCGGAAGCTTTTTGACTTTCAAGAAAACTACTTTTTTAGAGGTGGGACCGACTTATGGAGTTCAAAGTTTATCCTCTTTCATTAACTTTGTCCTATAAACCCAACGGTTTCCCCCTCTTTCTATCATCTCCTTCTTTCATCCAGAACTAAAACCCCAAATTTCTCTCTAAAATTCTTTCTTTCATCTTTCTTCATTCTTAAGATCTCTCAGAATGGCCAACCTTGATCGCAGAAATGACCCGACCTTTTCCATGTGGTTACCCAGGCAACAGAACTAGGTTGCTCTGTTACACTCTAAGAAAGATCAACATTTCTTAGAGATTTGTCGTTTCATGGCTTTTTCAAACTACTTCACCTCCCTAACCATTAATCCTACTCTTTACGAGGATCAACTACTAGAATTTTGGAAGACCTGCCAAGAGGTCGACATCAATCCGGCCATCATTAACATGCATCTTTAGCTGGATGATAAAAAATATGAGGTGTTCTTCTATAAGGAAGCACTTAACCAGTCCTTCGCGCATATGGACTATGAGGGAGACTTCTGTAGGATTCTTTATGCCCAAGACACATAGAATATTAATGCGGTTAGTACGTTGTGATCCAAGTCGGGTTATACCCAATAACAAGCTTAGCAAACACCAATTGGTATTTAATTGATGATATGGTCATTGAATCAAATATCTACACCAATTTAGAAAATGGGTTTTCTAAATAAGTTGCATATGTGTTGTAACAACTTATTAGGATATTTTGTTCCATTATATTATTTGTTATGTTATTTAAGTTAGTTAATGTG
>BJCM01080152.1:5191-15584 GCA_018326385.1 Flaveria bidentis
TATATATATATCAACCAATAAAACTCAATGTTAGGCATGAAAACTTGCTAGTGCTTTGGTTGTAAGGGAACTTTTGACTTCATACGTACGTAAAACGATGTGATGACTCCGGCCGTGTAACCAGGGTGAAGCTTGACCGCGGTTCCAAAGTAACCTGACTTGTATGATTTTAGCGACTTAAAACCGCTTCCTGTCACACAAAGTTTAGGATATATGATGCATTTCTTCAAAATTGTATTGTATAATGTAAAGAATATTGATCAAAGGGTTTTTATAAGTTGTTTTTATACCGACTACAACTAAATGGTTAAACTTTTTTGAAAAACCATAGGTTTCAGAACACAACCCTTAAAACCCCTTGGTTATGCCTCTAATTACCACTAACTTGCTTTGGTTTTAGCGGTTTAATGGTTCGAATTATTTTTAAACGCCACTAATATTAACAAAACTTAATAGTGCTTACTGACCTGAAGACTGATCAAGCCAAATGGTGAGTGAGTCTCGGTCGAACCACTGGTTCTGTGGGCCCCATAAGATTCGATACGCTTGATCGAAGGCTACGGTGTCAACCCTAGAACTTGGGTTGTAGCCAGGTGAGGGTGGATTGTCTTGACCATCGGTTGAAGTAGTGAACATGAAGAGAAGAATAGGGAGAATGAGAGCCATGGAGTGAAGAGTTGTACTATGTGCTTGAATGGAAGTACAATAGATATAAGGGAGAAATAATGTTAAAGAATAATGTTGGTGAGAGGTGGTATAAATAGAGAGATTATTTAGGGTCGATGATTAATAATTATTAAAAGAAGTTATAGATTAAAATTATATTTAAGGCAAAAAAAAACAAAAAGACCGTTTTGATTAATTTATTTTTCTCCATTTTTGGTTGATTTCCCATTATTGGTCGCCTTTTCAAGCAACAATTTGATACGTTCCATTGAACTTGCTTATTTTATATTTGGTAAATATATTGTATTTAGGAAGATCTTAAAAACTTCACTCTAACATTAAAGTTATATATTGACTTCAAATTTTATGTGTTTGATATTGAATTTTAATGATTCACATCCAAAATTATCAGTGGATATATCAAATCTCTAAGTCAATACTTGAACCTATCTTCTCTTCCCTTCCTAGCTAATAACATAACTAAAATGAACATTTCAATTTCCTTTTCTAGGTTTTAGTAGTATTAGAAGTTATAGAATAAGTTTTTAAGTTTGATAAAAGATAAATGAGGAAAATACAACCAAACATTTAACAATATGGTAGTTGAAATCATGTTTCTTTAAAAATTGTTTTTTAAGGATATTCTTTGTTTGTCTAAATAGTTGATTCTTGACAAAGGGACGTGTTGTAAAAGGAAGATTCCTGAAAACTAGAAACCTGAAAATATGTTGAGATTTCAGTTTAAAAAGTGGGAACCCTGTTGAATCCCGAAATATGTATTTATAAAAATACATTAAATCAAAGTAAAAGCTGTTGAGTATAAGTTGTGAAAAACTATAAATCGGAAAGAAAGGTTGTTTAAGGTTTAGTGACAATAATGTAACAATTCAAGCAAATAACAAACAATCTTGAAAAAACTGAAATCTTAACAACTAGTTGATATTTGAATTACCAATTACTAAAAGGTAAAAACTCATATATCGAAGGAGTTATTTTGGTTATATACATTTAACCAAAGTGACTTTTATGATTATTTCCTTGTAGAGAAACTTAATTACATAAAACAACTTTACTGGTTTACTAATATATATTTTTGATTGTTTAATTGATACAGAGAAGTGATAGATGACTAAAAACGAGAATTGTTTTTTCTTTTACTTTTCATTTGTAGCTTATTTTAGATTTGTATAAGCTTTATGTCCACGTTTTGTGAGTGGTGTAATGCATATTAATATATTTGATCCAACTATATTGACTCTAACGTGATTTGTAAAAAAGTTTAAAAGAAATATGACGTCACACATAGTAACCTTAAGGTGAGTTTTTTAATACTTTTGTTAAAATATTATGTATGTTTACTAGTAGTATCATAATCCTAATGATGTTTGTGAGTTAATATAAATTAAACCCATGTGCCGTGCACTCCTACCCGCGTTTGGATACTTAGTAACTAGTAAATAACTAGTAAGGGTATTCATTTTCGAATATCCGAAATTCGAATATCGAAGATTTTGGATAGTGGATTTTACTATCCGAATTTCGGATATCTGAAATTTTAGATTTGGATTCGGATATCCGTTCGGATATCCGAATTTCAAAAAAAATTGTATTATTTAATAAACCTTATAAAAATATAATGATTTTTATTGAAATTTATTTCATATATCCGAAGTTTTTATTGAAATATCCGAAATATCTGAAAATATATGAAATATTTCATTAATAATTAATATTTTTAAATTTTTATAATTTTTTTTGCATATTTCGGATATCCGAAACATCCTAAAATTCTAAACACTATCCGAATCCGAATCCGAATCCGAATCTGTAATTTCGGATATCCGAATTTATGATTTTTCGGATATGTATATTTTTAAACACCCCTAGTAAGTAGTAACGTATGTAGCGGGGCGTCATTAATATGTGTTTAATTTAACAAAAAGAAAAAAAACCAAAAGAATAAAATAAATGCAGCCAATTTAGATGATTTGATCCCACTTTACATGGCTCAAAAGGGACGTGCCTAACCAACTCCTCTAACTACAACTTTATACTTGTAAAATATCAGGAAAAAACAATATATATATATATATATATATATATATATATATATATGTTTACGACCAACAATATCGTGTCATGTGGCTTTAAGGGTATGTAAATGTTACAAGTATGGTGTTAGCGTTTTTATGACATCTAAGATATATAAATTTCAAAATACTCTCTTTGATCAAATGAGCCTAACAAAAATAATTATATACCTATTTAAAGAAGAACGAAAGGAATAGTGATTTTGAAAATCAAGTCCGTTCATTTTGATATACGGTGGGAAACGTTTTGTGTTCTCTGCTACGTGGTAATTATCTAGTGTGGGAGATATTTGTTCTTCTCTGCTATGGTGTCACTCAATTTGACTGTTTTTACTTTGATCTTCGTATATTCTTGATCCTATAACTATTTGGTAGCAACACTTAGCAAATGATTCAATGATGCTTTGGGATGCTTTGAAATGCTTTTCCTTATATTCTTGTATTGGATATTGATTAAATATCAGTTGGCTTGGAGGTTTTAATTGTGGTCAACATCTTTATGGCAGGTCGGTATTACTACCTCTTTTATAATATTCTCTAACGTCTTTGTCTTTTGAAATTATTCATTTGGCTATTGCATTTAGCATTTAGGTGTATTGATAGTGTTTCTCATCATCTGATTATACTTCCCTACTATAACTCATTTTTGCTACCTTTTTCGTTAGGAAAGTATTGCAGCCATCGGAAAATCACATCACGATTACAACACTTTGAAACAGAGGTTTTGAAACTACATTGTATCAAAAGTAACTTTATTTAATAACAAACATAAGCTAATTAGAATGATTACTTCTTCCTTAACTGACATAGAAAAGATTTTAATAATTACCAAATCATAAGCTGATCGGATATGCCATTATGTTAGGAGTTTGGCAAGTAAAGTTTTAATTTAAAGTTGAAGTTATTCGTCTTCAGATTTATGAGGTGATATTTCAGTTCGTTAGAATCAACAAAAACATGACATAATTGTCAGTTGGAATTATTGCATCACATAATTGCTGATGCCGTTGCATTTGAATTTGAAACATACTAAGTAGAATCATTAATTTGGCCTCAAGTAACTACAAAGAATGTTTTTTTGTCCAATTCGCTTTGATTTTTCTCCTTCTTTATGGATATTAGGTGATGTACTTGCATACTTCAAGAGAGAAAAAAAGTTACAAGAGGACAAAAGGTTTTGAGAAATGAAAGGGTTCTGCTTGATTTTGGGGGATGATATAACGTACCATGACCAAGAAAAGAAGCTTCTATTAAACGTACAAGCTAAATGCAAGTAGAAACCTCAAAGGTGAATTATTACTAAATATTTAATTTTCAATATGTTCCTAAATTTTTAGTTACTAAAGTACAAGCACAATCATCTAATCATGTGAACATAAGCGAAATAAGAAGTGTTGAAATAAGAAGTGTTTTACATCAACCAGAAGTTGATGCAACTGGTAAGTTCCGAAAGATTTATGCTTTTCAGGCAATTGCAACTTATGTGTACAATATAAGCAATTGATGTTGTTCAGTTCATAGCATGGCTGATTGGATTTATAATAAATAAAGTATTAAATGAGATACGATGACAAAGAAGCAGGTTTTCAGCTCAGATAGGAAGGTTTATGTTAGTTGCAACCGGAATGGGACACATAAGATAAACTTACAAACCTTAAACGCGTTTCAGGCCTGTACGAGAAAGACGAATATGAGGGTGGTTCGACTATCTTGCACCAAAACTGTCAAATTCATTATTATAAATGTAAAAATAGATTCTAACAAAAAATGCATTACATGTAGGCAATGAGGCGCTCGTCCAAAAGAGATAACAATATGAAACTATACGCAATGGCAGTTGAAGACACCACAATTGCCACAAACATGAACAACAACACGGATGCAGTGAAACCCACGACCTTAGCGGTCCAACATATATCAAAATGAAACCTTATAAATTCGTCATTTTAAAACAACACAACTATTAAGCAAAGCAGGAGAAGCCAACATCTTTTACACCTTTTGCAAACACATACATAGCAATTAGGTTGTAATATTAAGTGAATGTAAAACTAATGTATGTGTATGTATGGTAGTTGCCTGTGATGTGCACGATACACCAGGCATTGCTATTTTGTATATATGAAAGATGGGAAAAAGCATGAAATCTAAATAGAAAAATGCTTTCAAACATGATTATTAAAGGTACCTCGCTGCAACGCGCGAGTGAGGAAATACTAGTATATATAATTAAACTTGTAACATACAGTCATGCACAATAATTGATGTATTCATGATCACTAAGTAGTTTAAAGATACTAATATAAACGTTTATTCAAAAAGATTTTAAAACGTAACATGTTAGATATTTTAATGTAATTGGATTGACTAATGACCAATGTGATCATAATATCCATTAAACAAGTTAAGAGGTGCGGAGTGCACGCTTGTTTTAGTGTATTATGATCTTCAATAATGAAAACCCTTTTAGGGGCGAAGCCCCTAAGCAATCGAGGTTCCAAGAGGGCAACACCCCTGGTAGCGGGGTCCAAGGGGCAACAACCCCTGGCTGGGGTCACGTGGAATTTCACATGTGAATCGATTTTACAGAATTTCACATGTGAAATTCGAGTGGAAAATACGTAATTTTAATGGTTATTTAAAATAAAAATAAATTTAATGAAACTACCAAATGGCAGTTTTTCCCGTTTTTTCTCTCCAAAACCGAATGAGATGAGGAATGTTGGTTATGTGCTCATTCTCGAATTCTTATTCTTCTTCTGGTTCACGAAAATTCACACAACACAACATACGAATTCTTGATCTCGTCTGAGTTGTATCCGATTGATTTATTCGGGTGAACTACCAAATAATTTCGATCTGAAAGTATTCTTTACGACTCTCAGATTATTCAAGTTTGATTTCAAGTATTCTATATAACCCACTTTTAAGAGATATTAGATATTATCATGCAAATTAGCAATAGTAATATCAAAATTTCTTCGTTGCTATTTCTGATAGCAATATTATATCTCAAAATTTGCTATATATAGTGATAAAATGCATCCTTATTGCTTGAACTTCAATTGAATCGGTATATCTGTGTTATCTCAGTAAGCTTAGTTAGTCTGCACTAGTAAAATATATATTAGTTTTACATTTACCTTGATTTTTCAACTTAAAATCAATGTTTTAATTTGCGTTAGTAATCTATTCATTTATTTTTAATACTTTGAGGTCACTTTATCAGCATAAGCTATAATTGATCTTATTTTGTTGGTAACACAAAGTATTAATCAATCTAACAAGTTCACAACAAACAGATATAATAATAAAATATGTAAATAAGTTATATAAATTTGGTATATCAAATAGTTTTTTTTTAAATATGTCCCACTTATCTAAGTGGACACAGTTGCTCCTATCTTGACAAATGAGTTATAAAAATTGACTAATCAACAAAATTTATTTGGAGTCATGCCATCCCAATCCAAGTTAATGAAATGGCTTCTTAATATAGGATTTTACAACTAACTTAACTACATGTTAAGTTCTCATACAATTAGCTTAATAGCTTGTAGTTAACTAGTTACAGAAATCTACTAATCGAATTCGTTTATAGCAGTTAAGCAAAACTTTGTTTTGAGTTACCCAATCATATATAAAACTTGATTAGTATTTTATAAATTTTAATGTTTTACCTATGATATGATATAATTGTGAAAAAAAAAATTCACTGATTAATAAATTAAGCAAGCTTCATAAGTGTTTCATTTATGTTAATCTAAAAAACTAGGCATTAAACAATCATAGCAATTTCATATATTTCATTTGAAACTTGTAAAATTACATATTTTTATAAATTATTTTTGAATAACATTGTAGCTTATGATCGAATTGAAAGATGATATAACATTGTAGCTTGTAAAAATAACATATTTTCATATATTTCATTTGAAACTTGATCAAGTTTATGTTAGTTAATTTTATAACTGTTAACATTTATGAAAGATTTGAAACAATATTGAAACTTGAATGATTTGTTTTTAGAATTAAAAAAGAAAGTATCAATAACCTTAATAAAATAATATTAAACCTTAAATTGTTTAACCAATGTCTTTTGATGACTATTTTTCAAATACATGATGTACGGATTCATGTGATCATTTGAAACCAAAGAATTTTATTGCAAGACTATTCTACAAGCAATTTGGTTCATAAGCCTCCATTATAGACTAATTATATTGTTTTGTTCACTTGGACCCACTCTTTAATGCTGGATTCGATTAAGATCGTTATGGCCGGTCGATTTCTCCTACCGACATAATTAAGAATTTTTATAGGTCGTATAGTTTTAATGCATCATTTTTATTTTTTAATCATATATAATGTAATTAGATATAGAAAAGAGGTGTGATTATACGTATGTATACTAAACAATATATGGACACTATTGTGCTTTGTTCAACACTGATGTATGTATTACAATATGTCAAATTATCCAAGCATACATCTATGTCATATATACCAATTATATTAGATTATATTTATTATTTATTTGCTATATTGTTTTTCAAATTAAAGGAATATTAATCTTTATGTTTCTTGATTTCGACCACACAAGTTTTGGTTATTAGAGTTTGGTTGTCAACCTATTCATATCTGCGTTTTGTTCCGACAAGTTTGCCATTAAATTTTAGTATTTTGTAGTTTTACCATTGGTATTTTTTAGACTTTGACCACTAATGTTTATGGTTTTAAAATTCGGGCACCAAACTATATATAATGCAATTTTTTTATAATTCTAACTCTGAAAGTTTAATATTTTAGAGTTTTGCCACCATATTTTGTTTTTATGTTTTTGACGAGCTGGAACGAAAACTACCCAAATAACGAGATGTTGCATGTGAGAAAAACGACTGGCCTCCCGCCATGTATTTTCCGAGTCTGGTTACTGAAGTTCACTATTTTAGAATTTCGCCACAAGATTTCGCTTTTATGGTTTCCGACAAGCTAGCTCGATAACATTCAAAGTAACATTGTGTCGCGTGTGAGAAAAATGAGCGGATTCCCACCACTTAGTGCCGAGGAAAAAACTACTTTGTTTAAAAGAAATATGATACTAGTTTTACTAGAACTCAAAAGAATAACAGGAAAGAAATAACACTGTACCTACTTAGTTTGATCACTATGATTTTGATAATAAGAAAAAGATTATGTTTGAGCGTCCAGTTGTATCTATAGAGAATGCTAATGTTGAAAATTTTGCTAGCTAAATGGTACCTGCTAGAATGATGTTGAAAACACTGGAACATTTATTTATATTATTATTTAGTTTATCTAGATTGGTTTTGTCCGTTATAACCAGGGCGGAACTACCCCAAAGGAAATGGGGTCAAATGACCCGATTGATTTTTAAACCGGTAGTGGACCTATAATACTGAAATTATAAGTGAACCCATAGATTTTATAGAAGTGAACAATAAATATTAATAAATATTAATGTGTTTACATTCGTATTAAATGTGTAATTACTTATATAACTTTAGATTATTTTACCCTAATTAACCCAACCCAAAAGTCTCCTCCCATACCTGCGATTTTGTGAATAACCCTCCACTTCCTTCAAGGTCTCATCGATTTGTTTAATCTTTTTAGCTTTGAAGCAAGACCATTAATTCTTGTAAAACAAGATAGTTGCTTTGTGAAGCCCGTTTTCAATGTTAATTTTATTGATTTAACTTTTTTTGTTTAATTTTCAAGGTTTCTAATTTGATTTTATAGGTTCTGAGTTTTTAACTCGATTCGAAGGCTCAAAGACCAGATTTGAAGGTTAGTTTTCTCTAATGAATGATTCAGAAGCTATTGAGAAGCTTTGGGGTTGGAGTTGCAGGGCCTATATGAATAATTCATATGGTTATAAAAGTTTGTAAGTTGTAGATGACAAATTCAATGGTTACATGAAGTATTTGAATGCACTACTTTGACATTTGACCATTCAAATGATAGATGTAAACGAAATTAAACTAACCGAGGAAAACTAAAATTGTTCTTAGAAATCCGACCCAAATAGTTCGGCACAAAAAAATGACATTAGCCTTTTAGAAATTCAAGCATAAAAAATAGTGACCCCACAACAAAAATTTTATGGTTTCGTCACTAGTTATAACTGCATTGATTAAAAAATATTTTTTGAGGATGAAACTTCTATTAGCATGTCTAAGCGATACAATTGGTGGTAACTTTTTAAATGCTTGTATAGTAAAGGCCATATAATAAAATAGATTTGCAAATATTACGATTGGAGAAATGAATTTGTAAATAAGTGTCTTCGAATGATAAAAACATTTAGAGCACACATGTAATATGTGATTTATTAAAGGGAATATGCATATACTTCCTCACTTGCACTAAATCGTATCATATATATATTTTTTTAACCGGCTAAATTATTTCCCCTACTAGATCGTAAATAGGGACATGTTTTCTATTTGCCATAATTAAGTCGCATTTCTTGAATTTAACATTTAATAAGTTTCAGATGCAAATAAATATAAGGATTGAGTGGTTGGTAATTTATTCTATTTTTTCTTATCGGCATTTATTGTTTGACAAAATGTTGGTAACATGTCTTCTATTTTTCAATATAAGACGGGCCATCCTTCGAAATATATCGCTTTTCTTGATACATTTCTTTTCATATACATGAGATAAATTTTTATATACTCACATACATACATATATTATATATGGATGTTCCAAAGAGAAAAAGTCATGTCAAGTGTTCAACATCACCTCACCATGTATTTATAATTACTTAACATGTTTACAACTTTGATTCACTGGTTCGAGTTCGCCTGCCTTCTACTTAGTAGATATGATACACTAACACACAGTTAAGTATATATTAAATAATGCCTAATGTAATATATTTAACGAACTTATATATATAATCAAATACAAATATTCATACAATGAAATCAATTTTTTTTTAAATTATTTTTTAGTATAGAACATTACTATACTCAACTTAAACAAAAAACAAAATGTCTCATATATGGTCTGCACACAAATTAAATAATAAAGTTTGTAAAAGTTGATCATATGTGTTCAGAAAAACAACAAAACGAAATAAAAGTTAACACTAATAGTTTTTCATTCTCCTCTTTTTATGTTCTGTCAATTATGAAAATGTCATTCTCGTCTTAGCCACTGATATATCTTGATCAATAATCTAGATTTATGTTACATTCTTCCCATGCAAAATCCAATTATTGTTTGATACGTCTCATGCATGGGTTGGACCAAAGTAGAGACCGCCACTTAATTATTTTTATTTAGTGTTATATGTATGTGAAAGTTTCAAACGTCCCTCTAAAAATTCTACAATTGCCAAACTTTTACCCCCCATGAAAATTTCTTTTTGGTCCGCCATTGGTCGTTGATGGAGAGGGTAAAACCCGAGTCTTAATGTAGATAATTAATGGTTTTTATGTGTTTTTATGTGATTATATGATTAGAATGTGATAACTACGAGAAATTGTGGTTGTGCAGGTTAATTGCATAATTGAAGGAGTTTAGAGGTGAAAGAATGGAGCTTGGAAGCTTAAAATATGGAAGAGATGAAGTCTAGGGACTAAAAGCGTCAATTGTTGAAA
>BJCM01080154.1:0-25908 GCA_018326385.1 Flaveria bidentis
AACAGCAACAGCAACAGCAACAGCAACAGCAACAGCAACAGCAACAGCAACAGCAACAGCAACAGCAACAGCAACAGCAACAGCAACAGCAACAGCAACAGCAACAGCAACAACAACAGCAACAGAAATAACGTCCGGAGTTCAAATCAGTCCAACTAGTGTGAACGACAGATTCCCTTTAACATTAGGAGAACCACCATTGTTGTCGTTTGCTCAAGCTTACAAACTAGGTGACGTGACATTCATTTTTAGGGGAAAAGAATAATATAAAATAATATGGTGTGAAAACACGAAAATACACTTATGTGCTTAGCAAGCTAGAGGAAGTTAACGACTGATTCTAACATCCATTTGGGTCAAGGAATAAATGTGTTAAAGAAAGCCCAAATCTTAAGACCAAACAGGTAATTTTTAAATCTCACAAACAAAAAATAAAATTTAAGCAAATCATACGAGTAATTTATTTCTAATAACTAATAATAAAAGAAATAGAACAATTAAATATTATTAAAATATTTAATTAATAATGATTGAAAAAAGTTTGAATATTGTTGTTAAAATAATTAATTATTTAATAACTTAGTTGACTTAATTTAATGAATAACTAATTATTTAAATGGTTTGCAAAATATTAGTGTAAAATAATTTGAAATAATTTATGTAAATTTTTATAAAAATTAAAAACTATAAATGAATTAATAATGTTCTTATAACATGTATAATCATTAAAAGACAATAAAATATGAAATTATAATTTTTAAGGTTTGCAAAATTAATAAATAATTTTTGAATTAATGTTAATTAAGAAAACAATTATAAACTTGTATAATAATAAATTAATAAATTTCTGAAAATTAAAATAGTTACAAACTGAAGTTTAAAATTAAATCGATGATATATCTCAAGGTAAACATGTGAAAACTTAAATTCCTTAAAATAAATATTTAAAAGTAAGATTATAGAAATGAGCATAAACTCTTTAAATAAAAAACAATGACAGCACTCAATATATTCGCACATGTTTACCTTGACGTTGCGCCATAAAAAATCAAATAAGCAAGCATGCAAATACACCATCTATTTCAATTTCCGCGGACCCCTACTAATCTACTATGTCCTTTTCGCTCAAAAAGACGAGTGAACTACATGATATGCAAACATTTAGCGCATTTTCGCACCAAATACACGTGATCAACATTTCTACACTAAGATCGCATGTTTTTTTCCCTGAATTTTGAACTTTTTTAAAGCTTGTCTTGAAACCGCATATATTTATTTTGTAATTTTCCCTTTTGGAAACACATACGTGGCGCAAGAGGTATGGAATCACTGTTTTAAGACGTACAATAAAACTATTTTTTAATAAAGAACAAATTAAATCAACTAATTTTCGAAGAACTCTTTAGGTAAAACAAAATTAAACCTGATTTTTAGAAAAGTTTTACATTCTCATATATATTAATTATGCTTTAAGAGCCTTCTTAAGTAATGGTCGGAATGGTTACAACCAGTCCAAAATGGGCCAAGGCATCAGTTGGCTGGCTTCACAACATCACCAGGACAGATCAAAATGGCTGATCCTACGGTGCTAACAGAATCACGACATGTTAATCAATGGACGTGATCAACCGCAATAATTAAATCTACTCAGAGACCAAAATTGTCGATTGGAGGAAAGACAAACGGGTTTTCGTAAGATTCAATTTTTCTTCAGCTTCTGCTGCCTTCTCACGAACCCCACGAACAACCTCCTCGGGAGCTTTCTCAACAAACTGTATATGAAAATTAATAGTGAGGATGAAATATACAAATGAGGTCATTAGTGGTATGGAATTTCAGGTATAATAAGTACACTAGGAGAACTCAAACGAGCCATGAGTCCATCGTATTCGGTTTGCATCTTTGAAAGGCGTTTGGATAACCGTTTAACTTCTGCAGAAATATCAACCATATCTGCAAGAGGAAGATATGCCTCTAGACCTTCCCCAGCAACTAGATGAACACATTGATTTGCATCCCCTGGACCAGCATGATAAATAAAATCAATTCTATAACAATGTATTTGAAGAACAAACACATACACAGATATCTATTGTGAGGGAGAATCTGATAAGTGGTGGATGAGAGTAAAACCTGGGGGCAAATCTGTAAAACGGATGTTTTGCATATCGAGTCTGGACAGAAGAGCCAATACATCCTTTTCCCTCTGTCACGCAAAAAGAAAAGATTCAAGAGCAATAAATTTGTTTGGTAAAACGAATGGTCCACTTGTTCTAAGTAAAGAATCAATAATGCCACCTATCTGTATTAAATTCAAAGGAAGAAAGGAATTGCCCTCACATTAGGGGTGGAAACCATGATTCATTATTCAAAGAATAGGTTGATTTGGATTGCAAAATGGGAAGTGGGTTAATTTGGGTCAAATAAAGTTATACAGCTGGTAAATTCAGATCTACTAATATTATAGTGGGTCAAAAGAATTAACTCATATAAAACTTGTCTCAACTCAAAATGGGACCAATTTGTTAAGCACTACCCACCACCATTGTTTTTCGCCACCAACTATTTGTTGTTGACCATCAAGCCGCCGCCAAAGCCAGCAGTCCATTTTTCTTCTAAAATAACTCATTTCAAGTTGATTCCAATATACTGAGGACAATTTTTATCCAAATTAGATTAGTGTTTTCTTAGAATGGCCCATTTTGAACCAAAATTGCTCAGAACCCATTTTGACCAAAAACCCGACCGAACATTTTAACTGTTAACTGATCCGACCCACCCATTTTACCAAGCATATCTCAGATGATGATGAAAACTAAAGGAGAAAAAGAAAGAGGAAAGGGGAGTGTGTGGAAGATGATCTTTCAATTAAAGATCGTGCCACCTCTATCATGGCCACAACAAACCCACAAGAAAGATCTTTGATGCACCAGAGATTGACAATGGTGGGCAAGTCAATTGGGACCATGGGCGGACCTACATTAGTGGGTGTTGTGGGGGGGCATCCCTCCTAAAAGTTATTTTAGGGTGGTATATACATGTGAAAATCCCCCCCCCCCCCCCCAAAATAAAATTTTACGTTTGGCCCCCTTAAACTTTTAAAACTAAAGGAAAAATATTATGTCTCAAACACATTGTTAGGGGCGGAACTACCGGTGACCCTCCAACCAGTCCGACATACTATATTTTCTCACTAATTTGTAACCAAGTAGGTTTTTAGTACTGTAACACTCAAATAATCTAGTTAGTAGAATGAAAAAAGAAAAAATATATATATTGAGATAGATGATTTTGAAAATAAAACAAGTAAAATTTATATTGGTTTCAAGATATGAGGGATGAAATGCTATATTTACTTTAAACGACATTATTTTCAAACATGTTGAACATTATCAGTGTTAAAGACTAATTGGCGTTCAAACTATGCAAATGTTTGAAAATCGTTTTAACTTAATTCTCAAACTATTTGCTTCAATAAGGTTCTTGATATATATGCAAATACATGGGTTTATACACCATTTCTTAATAATGTTTTGCGGCGAGCCGGACCCAAAAAAATTATTATATTGTGATAGATAAGCTACTCTTAAAAATTTTCGCCCCCAATAAAAAAAATTTCTAGATCCGCAACTAATTGGAACAGTACTTAGTAATCAAAGGAAAGCAAGTAAACAAACTTATGAAACATATATCGTAAACTACTATGTTTGGGCTCAATATATCACAAGATGTTTGAATAATCTTGCAATGGCTTAATAGGATATATTCCTTAGAACCTATTAAGGAAGACCAGACCAATTTAAGCTGCTACTTTGAAGGGGTCAAATCAGGTCAGGTTGTGATCTTTTTGTTAAAATAGATCATATCAACTTCAACAATTACAATGATTACAGGTACTTACAGAAATATACTGGATGACTTCTGAATTAGCAACAATAGATGCTGATATTCGTTTTGCAGGCTCAACAGAATATTCAGCCCTCGCATTTCTTATTGCTCGTGTCTAAATAAAGAAGCAAAATGAATGATAAATATTCTAACTTCTATGTAAGTTTGTCACACAAAGTGAATATACCAACGCTAGAGCTCACCAAAGCTTGCAAATTTTCAAATCTTTTTATGGCGGTGAGATTCCTTGGAAGTGAAGTAAGAGGCCACGGAGACACTATTAAAGCTTCTTTCCTATTAGGAAGTGCCTACAAACAGAAAAAGTTGAAAACACAAATAAATAAAACCCAGTATGATTTCTAGTTAATTGTTAAACTTAATAATTACCTGCCATATTTCTTCAGTTACAAAAGGCATAAATGGATGGAGCATTTTTAATATATTTTCATAAACATATAAAAGAACTGCCTGCGATACAGAGGCAACTGCTTTATCTTCTGATTGGTATAGATGTGCTTTACTTGCTTCAATATACCTACAACAGAAACGTATAAATATCCAACACTTGATATTAATGGGAGGAATGTGTGAATCATGAACTAAGTTCTTAAGAATATAAACTAAGAAATTAAGACATTACCAATCAGCAAAATCACCCCAAAAGAAATCGTATATTTCCCGTGCAATATCGTTAAAGAAAAACTTGTCATAACTACTTGTGACCGCATCGACAAGCATGTGCAATTTTGAAATCTGCATATCGGATGTGGATAATAACAATAATAAAAATATATATAAAAAAATAAATTAATACTTTTCCGTGCATATGGGTGTCAGAAAACCTGACTTACTATTAAACTATATTATTATTAGGGTTTGGTATGGTTTATTATTAGGGTTGAGCCCACGGGCCTGTTTAGGTTTTTAGGATTTCATTGTAAACTTTTTATAATGTAACCTAATTTATCAATAATAATCAATCAAGTTTTTTATCATCTTACATGGTATCAAAGCCTTAGGGTTCTAGTTACCTTATTCTCCGCTGCACCGCCATAAAATACAAAGTCTAGCCGTCACCACAACGTTCAAACCCTAGACAGGGCGGTGTGCCGCTGCCGCCGCCCTGTCCAATCTATTTGCTTTTAGTTTTTTTTATCTTTTCCGCTCTAAATAAATATCCGTCTCGATGTTAGATTCAAGCCACTTATCTTAAATCTTTCTTTTCCACAAAACCCAATGCTCATATCCCATCGTGTTTTTTTTTCTTCGTTTGTTCTTGCCGGACCACGGTCCGCTGCAACCGAAGAATGCCACCTGGCCACGGTCACCGGCCTTCGGTATGACACACCATCGCATGACCACGGTCGTCGGGTGTCATCTTGTTTTTTTTTTCTTTTACCTTTTCGATTGGGATATCGAGCAAGTGATCATGTTGCCGTTGCCGCGCCTCCTGCTGGATTACGGTCCGCCGCCGCACCGCCTCTGCCACAGCGCCTGCTGGACTACGGTCCGCCACTGCGCCGCCTTATGCCATCGTCGCAGTGTTGGAAGCCCCTCGCAAGATTACATTATTATTTAATATTGTGGATTGCATTTAAGGTTTTGGATTGAAGATTGCAAGATTATGGAATCTTGGCTGAAGTTGTGACTGAGATCAAGACTATTTTTTATTGTTCTTTATGTTTACTTTTAATTGTTTCCAGTTTGAGAGTCTATTTTTCTACCGTTCTGACCGCGGGGGAGTATTAGACTATATTATTATTAGGGTTTGGTATGGTTTATTATTAGGGTTGAGCCCACGGGCCCATTTAGGTTTTTAGGATTTCATTGTAAACTTTATATAATGTAACCTAATCTATCAATAATAATCAATCAAGTCTTTTATCATCTTACACTTACCACCCAATACTCCGGCAAAGGCAGCCCAGTCAGATGCTCCTCCTTCTCAAACTTCAAAAAAAAATTTATCAGTATACAGAAAAAAAAGAATATATTTCAAAAAAGGCATGAGAGTAAACCTTATGAGAGAGTAAACTTTCCCAAGCTGATGTGTCACTTGGACTAGGTAAATTTTGTAGAACAAACTTGCCAGCATTCCATAATTTGTTGGTAAGGGCTTTATTAGATGTCAGTCTCTCAGTTGATAAATTTAGATCCTGGAATCATGCAATAGAACTGCTTATTATTGAGCTACAGAATTATTAAAATGAACTAAAAATCAATACAAAAAGTAAATAAGAAAAAGCACAAGTGACAAACCTGACCAACAGTTCCTAAAGCAAGCGTAAAACGCAAAGCATCAGTGCCAAACTCTTTCATAGTATCTAAAGGATCTATGACGTTTCCTAATGATTTAGACATTTTTCGTCCCTGAAATAGTTATATTAATTATTAAACATACAGTTTGAGACGCCAATATACAAATAGATATGTATCATTTTAATCAATTAAAATGAGTTTTATCACGGTATCATACTCACTTGAGAATCCCGAATAAGTCCATGAAGGTAGACATGTGTAAATGGAACAGCCCCAGTAAACTCAATGCCCATCATCACCATACGCGCCACCCAGAAGAACAATATGTCATGCCTGTTTGGATATGAGTGCAAATATATATTTCAAATATTCTCCAATCATACACATATATAGTTTAACAACACCGATTTTGGTTTATCTTATTATCCTACAACTAGAGTCGGAGATTAAAGTGCTTGGATGGAGAAAACATTTAATAGAGAACTCAAAAGAATGAAATATAGATATACTTGTAATAGCGAAAACAAGTTGTTTAAATGCTTGGATGGAGAGTAAATTCTGGATACTCCTTTTAGAAAAGGGGCTACATTTTGAAAGGCATGAAGCCCCCATGGCGCTTAGGTCTCAAAAGCCGAGGTGTTAGCTTCAGGTATGCGAGGAACCTGATAGTAATACAGCCAAAATCTGTTAAACGCCTAAACCTATTAACACACCCAAAACTTGCTCATGTTTTTTTATCTTTTCATATCCTCTAAAGTGAAAAGATATTCTCCTAGAAGCAGCTGAAAATTTCATCCAAGTTTCCAGATTTTTCTTCTTTCTTTTATCTCCCTCTAACTTCCATGTTCTTGTTTCTTAACTCTAGGTTTTGATCAGCATCGGCCAAATCTCATTTCTCCTATATCTACCTGTGCAATTTGGAACCCTACTGCCACTTTTATGTAGATCCCTACTGCCGCTTTTCTTGGAACCCTACTTTGCCTAATAGGCACCACCCTCCCTGAGGCATTTTCCCCATCTCAGTGGGCTCCTTGACATCAGGCCTGAGGCGCGACTTTAAAACAAAAGAAAAGGGGAAAAGGAAAGGGGGTGGGGGTGGGGGGTGGTCTTATACAGTAATAGCATTCTTTATCAACATTTAGACCAGATTTTAATAAAAAGTCAAACAGAGAATATATACTTTCAGTACCGAAAAAAAGCTCATTATATTGGTGGCTTCTTATAATTTAGAGTTTTATGTTTACTTCGATTTCTGACTTTGTTAAGGCATTACTCATATTACTACTTATGTTCTCTGTTTAGAGATAACAGAATTATGTTCATAAATAACAAAATGCACAAAAACTAGAGAATTAATGCATTTAAGAATCGTACCATATGCTTAACAACTTGTAATAACTAATGAACAGTAAATATCAAGACACACACCGACTTAGCCATTTATAATTATATACAATTATGTATATATAAAGAAACTATTCAGTCTACTAACTAATATCGCATCACTCATTTCATACTACTCTTTCTTAAAATTACAAAAACCTTACTTTCCTTGGTATCAATAATATGGACAATCTAAGCTAATACATGAATACTTACATAGTTACTTGTGGTCATGTTGATTAACTTTTGAGTAAATTACTATTTTGGCCCCTGGTGTTAGGGCCATTTAACCCTATTAGCCCAAAAAGAAATATTTTGACATATCAGACCTTGGGGTTGCATATTGTAACATTATGACCCCTAATACTATGTTAGTTTATTCTGTTAAGTCTAAGGGTATTTTCGTCCATTTACATCTCATGGGTTATTTGTGTAAATTACAAAATGACTACTTATGTAATTACTCAAATTTACAAAAACAACCCCCACCATATTCATATTCTCTTTTTTTTGTTATTATTTATGATATTTTTATTTGTATATTTTAAAATGCTTTTAATATCATTTTTTTTAAAAAAATTGTACTTTGGTTTTTTTGTTATTTGAGTATTCTTTTTTATTTTAGTAATTATAATTTAATTAATCATCATGTAAATATAAAAATAATTATGTCCTTTATAAAACTTTTGTTTTTTTATAAACAACATTCTAAAATATATTTTTTTCAAAAAAGACTTAAATCTTTCACTTCGTTACAAATAAGATTTTTTTTTATTTTGTTTTTTCGTTTTTCTTATGTTAATATCTAATAAAACACGTTATAAATATAAAAATAATTATGTCTTAGTTAAAGCTTTTGAATTTTTATAAACGACTTTCCAAAATCATTCGTTTTTCAAATTTTTTTTATATCGTTCGTCCATTTTAAAATCTACCGTTTCATTGAACAATACAAGTTAGAAATATTCTTTTTGTGATTTTGTTTTTATTATTATTATTTAATAAAATGTATTATAAATATAAAAATAAATATATATTATTTAAAGATTTTGTTTTATAAACGTATTGTTCATCAAACTCATTCGTTTTTCAACCTTTTTTCATATTGTTCGTCCTTTATAAATATTTCATTCTATAATACAATACAAGATAGAAATTCTAACTTGATAAAAAAGTTAGAATTTTAAACAACTTAGAAGCATAGCCGTTACAAAAATAACCATTAGAAATATAGTCATTTCAAATATATATTATATTGTATTACTTACTTATAGTCGTTAGCAAAAAGAAGTTCAAAAAATGAATAATTTTAGAAATACGTGGTAATTGAAAAACGAACAATTTTAAGCAAAGGAATGATTTTAAAATAGAACAATTTAAAAAATACGTTTTTAAAAAAAATAAAATCTTTAAGAAAAGAAGTTAAGAAATGAACAGTTCTCAAGACGAAAGAAGTTAAAAAATACATTAAAATGGTTGAAAGATTTTTTTTTGTTTGAAAGATTAATAATTCTGGAGAAGATGAATGAAAAAATAAAAGATTTAAAAATTGGTATCTTTTTATAAAAACACATTTTTAATTGTATATTTTTTAATTATATAATTAAAACCTTATTTAATTTGGAGTTGTTTTTGTTAATTTAAATAATTACATAAATAGCCTTCAATGTTAAAGAAAAATTTTTAAACTTTCAAAACAGCCCCTGCAGTAAAAAAGACCAAAATACCCTTGCACGTAACTGATAAAACTAATAAAGTTAGTGGTTAGGGGCCAAAACTGTTATAAGATGTAACATTAGGGTATGATATGTCAAAAGATTCCTTTTTGGGCTAATAGGGTTAAATGGCCCTAATCCCAGGGGCCAAAATAGTAATTTACTCTTAACATTTTATCTTTAGAATAGAATAAGACAATGCCACAGTTGGATTCATAGGAATTGTACTCCATCTATAATGCAGCATTAACATATTAACATACATGGTTAGCTATCAGTCAAGTTTTCTACATTATTATTAATGGTAACAAATCAGAGAAATGCTGAAAAGTAAATGAGTATATTAGCATAATATTCCAATCATTACTAATAGGCAAAAGGTTAACTTCTAACTTAAACAAAAATGGAAGAAGCAGAAATAATTACCCTGTTTCAAGTACTGACGTTGGGTAAAACCGCCTAAAATCCTCAGCAGACACATCAGGCCATCCCAAAGTACTGAAGGGCCATAAAGAACTACAAACAAACAAATAAACACTGCTTATAAACATTTCAAATGACCAGAGTAAGCATTACATAAAACTGCATATACATTCATATAACTTAAACATTAAACAAACCTAGAAAACCAAGTATCAAGAACATCTGGATCTTGATATATCTCCACATTTTTTCCATACTTTTCTTGAGCTTTTATAAGAGCTTCATCGTTACTCCTAGCAACTATATAATCTTCTTCACAGTCTTTACCTACAATATACCAAACAGGAATCCTGTGTCCCCACCATAGTTGTCTGCTTATACACCAATCCTTGATATTTGACAGCCAGTGATTATATATCTGAATTACCCAATAAAGACTGCAACTAAGCTATATGGAAACGGCAATTATAACCTTTTTTTAGATAATGGTAACATATTATGCATACCTTCTCAAATCTTTCAGGCATAATTGTTAATTCACCTTTTCTCACTGCCTCAAGGGCCTTCTCAGCCAAAGGCTCCATAGTCACAAACCATTGTTTGCTCACAAGAGGCTCTATGATCTGATCACAAAACAGATTAGCAAAAACAGCCAAGATTATTTTATGATTGTTACCTTTCTATATTTGGATACACAGAAATTGTCTTCTAATTATCTAAAATTATCTCTTTCGTACCACCTCCAACATAACTGGTTATCTAAGAGTAAAAAGATTACTTATTTACCCTTTCTTTTAACCTAATTTGAGACTTTATTCTATTTCAGTCATTATTAATTTCATAGAAAAGCTATAACTTACTTCTCCACCTCGTTGAGATCGAGGAACTCGTGACGTGTGAGCTTCTTTCTTCACAGCTAAGCCTGTTTCTTCAAGTTCTGACCACAATTTCTTTCTTGCCTCAAAACGATCAAGACCACTGATTTAAGCCAGCAACAAAAGAAAAAAATTTGATTTTTATGGTTCTTTAACTAAAAATCTTAGAAGTAAATTTTATAACCCACCTATATAATCCAGCAACCTCATTAAGTGTCCCATCCTTGTTCATTACATTGAGTATAGGAAGACCAAGTTTTCTAGCAAGAAGGTAATCATTATGATCATGCCCAGGGCTTATCTTTAAAACACCAGTCCCAAAATCTTTATCTACATACTGTCATACAAGACAAAAACCATTTTATCAGTAATACTCTGAAAAAAAAGACAGTTCAGCATGCGAACATAAGTACCTTGTCAGCAATAATCGGGACATGACGGCCAAATGTCATTGGAACAATGGCGGACTTTCCAATATATTTCGCATATCTTTCATCCTGTGAAGATAATGATAAATCCGTCATTAACCGATGCAACACATGAACATTAATGAAACAAGAAATTACACCTCAGGATTAACTGCAACAGCTGTATCACCAAATAAGGTTTCAGGTCTTGTGGTAGCTATTGTTAGAAAGTCACTCCTAAAACATGAAAGAGAAATACAACATAAAAATTCTTTTTAATGAACATTGCAACCCAACGAACAAAATGTCATGCCTTTTCAGTACTCAAAGAAGTAATAGGTGTGGAAAGTGAAATAAAAAGAATGGTCTGGTTACCTAGAACCTCCAGCAACACGATATTTGATATGATATAGAGTACCAGGTTCTTCAGAGTATTCAACTTCCTAAAACAGCATTAACATGTTAATTTTGGAACTTGAAAATAGAAAAAAAAATCAACTGAGAACTGATTATTAGTTATATAAAATTATAAATATACCAAGTCAGAAACTGCCGTCTGTAAATTGGGCGACCAGTTGACCATGTAGGAGCCTGCAAAAGATCAGATACATTGTGGCATAATTATTTTTCTTTTTAAAATGGGTAGATGAATTTGGTATAAGTTTCTTTAAAAAAACTAATAATTGGCCAAAGAAAATAAGTGAAATCATGCATACCTTGATAGATGAGCCCTTTCTCATGAAGTTTAATAAAGGCCTCAATAACAGCTTCTGCAACATTAAAAATATAAATCATGAAATGTTAGATGATTAAAGTTATGTTGAAGGCAAGCATGTAGAGTCCAGTTAGTCATTGAGTTAAACAGTAGCACCTTTAAGAACAGGTTCTACATTAATGCATGACTTGAGAAACAAAATAGCATTTAAACTTTTATTTAGTCATTATATTTTTTAATATAGTTATCAAATTATTGGAGGCGACTATTTGATTTTGTAATCTGGTATTGTATTACTATAAGTTGTATTTTGAACAATGAGAGGACACCTCTATTTATAGAGAAAAAAAGTCTAAGAATTGGGCCATGGGCCAAGATAACTAACTGGACCTAGACTACAACATATATACAATTAACACTCCTCAAGTTAGAGCATAGATACTGATCATGCCAAACTTGCTACATATAGAATCTATTTGAGCTTTCCGAAGAGGTTTCATGAATATATAAGAGAGCTGAAACAATGTCTTGACATGATGAATGGATGGAGGGTTAGTCTGAGTTACAACCACACAATTCCTTATGAGATGACAATCAACTTCAATAAGTTTTGTTCTCTCATGAGATACTTGATTGTTGGCTATGTGTATAGACGATTGGCTATCACAACATAATCTTATCAAGTCATAATAATCCCAAGTTCTTTAGGAAGATGACGAATCCAAATCATTTCTGAACTGACGTCTGTCATGGCTCTATATTCGGATTCAGCACTTGATCTAGATAACGTGAGTTGTTTCTTGCTAGTCCAAGATACTAGATTTCCTCTAACAAATACACAATATCCAGTCATTGATCGTCTTAAAATAGGGCAACCTGCCCAATCAGCATTGGAAAATCCTGCTATTCTCCCATCCCGTTCTCTGTAAAGCTACCTACTTGATGATGACCTTGATTAGAGTATAGGATTCCAAGACCTGATGTAGCCTTGAAAATTGAGATACCTTAGAACATGAAGAGCAACATCCTAGTGCCCGATGTATGGTGTAGCCATGAACTGGCTTTGAACACTAATAGCAAGGAGATGTTTGGACAAGTAACTATCAGATAGTTAAGTTTTCCAACTAATCTGGAAGAAGCTTTCCCATAGGGAACATTGGGCTATCAACCATCTAAAAACCCAATAAACACTCAAATAACATATCAAGGACAAACTTTCTTTGAGAAAGAAGAATCCCCAATGAAGAGTGTGATACTTCAATGCCAAGGAAATATCTTAGTCGGCCTAAGTCGCTAATCTAGAACGGAGACTAAAGGAATTGTTTTAAGCTTGGCAATCCCGACTTCATCATCATCTGTAATAATGATGTCATCCATGTAAACGACTACAATTATCCTTCGACCCTCGCAACGTTTGAAGAATACAAAGTGATCAAATGCACTACATGTCATCCAAACTCTTTCACAACATTATAAAACCGGCCAAATCATGCTCTGGGAGACTGCTTAAGGCCATACAATGAACGGCATAATTTGCATACCTTTGAGGCCTCCTCCTCTATAATAAACCCAGGTGGTTGCTCCATATATACCTCCTCCTCAAGAACATCAATGAGAAATGCGTAATTGACTTTAAGTTGGTGGAGCGGCCAATGATTTATAATACCAAGGGCAATGTAGATTCGTATGGATGGCATTTTGCAACCAGAGAAAACGTGTCATCATAATCAATACCATAAGCCTTAGAATAACCCTTAGTAACTAGACGGACATTCAAGCGATGCAAGGATCCATCAGGGTTGAGTTTAACAGTGAATACCCAACGACAACCAAAAATACGCTTCCATGGGGGAGGAAGTGTTTCAAGATCCCTCGTATGACTGTTGAGTGTTTTCCGGTCGGGATAGACTCCCCTATTGATGACGATTCCCACTCAGATACCATTGTGGGCACGTGTATGTCTCTCGATTTGGCGGGTCTTTACATGGCATTTCAATTTGTATTCTAGTTAATAGTGGGGTTTCACACAACTTTATTTCTAGGCGCTTAGTCTCAGTGTTAGGGTTACAGTCTATTGGTTTTTTTGGGACTCAACATTAAACTTGGAGATGACCATGTTATTTTTGTCACAAATCAATATGTGGCACTCCCGATTACCATTGGGTCCTCCACTTTTTGTATTAATGCTTTGGTCATGCACTTTTCTATTAATGCTTTAGTCATTGATACAGATGGGTTAGACTTTATACTTGGTATGGCTAAGTTGCAATCGTTATGGGAAGTCATCCATGATTGGCACAATGCTTGGATGAAGTTTCTTTATCAAGGCCAACTAGTTCAACTACAAAGAATTCGAATGAACCAATCTTCCCGACAGCTTTACATCAATGGTTAACATTAAGTGACGATTCCACGGGTGTTATTTTTGTCAGATACAAGGGCGTGTTCTTTTGCCCTTTCAAAAGAGCTTTCTGGGGTTCAACAAGCTGATCTTACCAAGTTATTTTTGCAGTTTGCATTAGTTTTTCAGACCTTGTCAACCCTATCACCTTCTCATTCACATGATGATGGAATTACCTTGAACACTAACACTCCTATTTGTGTTCGCCCTTATAGATACCCCCATGTTCAAAAAACGGGAATTGAGCGCCAAGTTAAGGAGTTATTAGCTATGGGATTGATTCGACCAAGTAAGAGCCCTTACTCTAGTCCGGTAATTTGATGAATAAGTAATCTTCTTGGCACATGTGTGTAGATTATCATGCTCTTAATCAAGCCACAATTCCGGATAAATTTCCCATTCCTATGATGGACGACTTGCTTGATGAATTACATGGTGCCTATTATTTTTCAAAGCTAGATTTTAAATTGGGTTACAATCAAATTCGACTGCAGCCGTCGAGAATTAAGAAAACAACTTTTCGTACTCATGACGGACATTACAAGTATTTGGTCACGCCCTTCGGTTTAATGAACGCTCCGGCTACAATTCAAACTACTATGAACGACATTTTTCGGCCCTTATTACGTCGCCAAGTGGTTATTTCTTTGATAACATTTTGGTGTACAGCCCTTTCTGGGACTCGCATGTTCAGGATGTTGGTTTGGCATTACAGATTCTACAAGATAATTTTTTTACGATAAATCCATAAAAATGTTCTTTTGGGTTGTTATCTATTGAGTAATTGGGATATTATCGATGGACAAGGGGTCTCAATGGATCTGCAGAGGGTGGCCGTTGTAGTCAACTGGCCTGTTCCTACTTCTTTAAAGGAGTTACGGGGGTTCTTAGGACTAACCGGCTACTATCGCAAATTTGTCAGAAATTATGGAAGCATTGCTCGCCCTCTCAAGGATTTAACCAAAAAGGATGATTTTTATGGCAACCTCTAGCCCAACAAACATTTGATGATTTGAAACAAGCTTTGACTTCAGCTCCGATGCTCGCTTTACCTGATTTTCAGTCTCCTTTTGTGGTGGAATGTGATGCTGTCTTAATGCAAAACAATCGTCCGATTGCTTACTTTAGCAAAGCTTTGAGCGACTGCAACTTGGCAAAATCCGCATATGAAATGGAGATAATAGCACTAGTTTTGGTTGTTTAACATTGGCGTTCTTATCTGTTGGTACCCGTTTCATGGTATATACGGATCAAAAGAACTTAAAGTTCTTACTTCAGCAACGTGTCATCACTCCTAATCAACAGAGTTAGGTCACCAAACTTCTCACCTTAGACTTCGACATTCAATACAAACATGGTCAGGAAAAGAAGGCAGCAAATGCTTTATCCCGGCGAGCCGATTTGCGGGAATTCTGTCCAATCCGTTCGACACCAGTTTGGGCACAAGCGGCTGAATTAATAACAGAGGCTAAAAATGATCCCACTATCTAATGTTTGACGTGGTACTGTCTATCACTCCAGCAAAGTACCCCGCGTATTCGATCACTAATGGTGTGCTTTACTATCATAATCGACTCGTTATTCCTTACACTTCGAAGTTTATTCCAGCATTATTGCACGAAATCCATACAACTACTACCAGGGGTCATTAGGGATTTTACCGCACATACCGCCGGATAGCAGCTAACTTGTATTGGTCGGGAATGACAGCTACTGTTAAGAAGTTCATTCGGGATTATGATGAATGCCAACGTTGTAAAGCAAGTACCGTTAGTTCTAGTGGATTAATATAACCACTGGACATACTAGTTGCTATTCGAGAGGATTTATTGATGGATTTTATCACAGGTCTGCCTACTGCGCTGGGGTATAATGTCATTTTAGTAGTGGTGGATTGATTATTAAAGTACGCCTATTTCATCCTTTTGAAACATCCATATACGGCTAAATCGATTGCAGAGGCATTTATGAAAAATATCATTCGTCATCATGGAATTCCCAAATCCATCATGAGCGCTCGTGATCCTTATTTCTTAGTAAGTTTTGGCAGGAGATTATTCGTTCAATAGGTATTGTTCTTCAGATGAGTTCGGCCTATCATTTAGAATCGGATGGTCAAACGGAAGTCAGTAAAGGTTGTTTAGAAGCTTATTTGAGGTGCTTCGCAGTGGATCAACCCAAGACTTGGATACCTTGGACAGAGTATTGGTATAATTCCACTTTCCATGCGTCTACGAGGACAACTCCATTTAAGATTGTGTATGGACATCGTCCTCCATCGATGGTACAGTTCTTAGCCGCAGAAATAAGGATTGAAACAATTGCTCAGGAATTACGCGATCGGGATGAAGCACTAAAACAATTGAAAAATCATTCGAACAATGCTCAAAGTTCCATGAAGTCCCAGGCCGATTAGAGAAGACATGACGTGCACTTTGCTATGGGGAATTGGGTCTACATGAAACTTAAACCATATCGCCAAATATCAATCAAAACGGATCCACTAGAAGTTAGTTGCTCGATATATTGGCCTTTTCAGGTTCTCGATCGGTCGGAACCCGTAGCTTATAAACTGCAACTGCCTGCTACCTTTAAAGATCATCTGCTTTTTCATGTGTCGTTGCTTAAAAAAGGGGTTCCAAGAGTTGTTGAATCTTCTTTACCGCCTGAATTGATCCTCACGGACAAAGACTTGTTAATTCCGATTGCCATATTCGCTAAATGTTCTACTAGAATGGGGTCTTTATAGTTTTACGAATGGTTGGTGTAGTGGCAGGGCCATTCTCCTAATGATGCTACATGGAAGGAGGCTTTTTAAATCAAGGGTCAATTTCCGAATTTAAGTCTTGAGGACAAGACTTCTTTCGAAGGGGAGGTAGTGATGAGGCTTCTACCCGAGTCTCCAACAATGCATTACAAGTGTATTTTAGAAGGGGAAAAGGGGAAATATAGAAAGTGGCTAGTGGTTAGATGTAAATGGGAATAAGATGTGTAGTGGGATATCGGAGTTTGTTGGTTTGTTATAGGCTCTAACTTTATGTAAGGAGGGAGGATTAATCCCTAGAAACCTTTTGTTCATCATTTCTCCATTGTTAATTGAATTCTTCACTACTTTTTTTGTTAAGTCTATTAGGGTTCTATGGCTATTGTTTTTTATTTCTTGTAAGTAACACACTAAGCAATCCAATGTAAAATGCTACTTCAAGACCAAGATTAGAGGATCTAGACCATAAATTGTAATAAAAGCATGATGAACAATACCTCTAACGTTCCAGAGCTAAAAATGGGTGATAGGTGTTGTTAGAGAAAAAATTCCAGAGGTGACGGAGCAACGGGTATATTGATGGAATCGAAACCTCGCCAAGAATGCAAGGTGTCGACGTTGTTAGCTCACTCGTCGGAGATTGGTCGGGATCGAAGATTTAAGGCGGCGGAGCATAAATCTTTGTGGCGGCACGTCGGGGTGCACCCACCGCGCGGAGGAGATCGGGCATGAAAATTTCAGGATTGGTAAATAAGAGGTCAGAAAGTTTAGTAGTGGTAGCGATGAGATGTAAAAGGGGTTTAAAATACGCATACGCGGCGGGGAAAAGAGATCTGGAACAATAACAATGATGTCTTATGGAAGTTAAGTATCAGATCTTGAGCAAAATTTGGTGACCGGAGTAGCGACTGAACGGAACAAAATAGGAACACAAGGTCAGATGTCGAGCCTAAGCTCTAATACCATGTAATATGGTATTGTATTATCATAAGCTGTATTTTGCACAATGAGAGGACACCTCTATAAATATTTAAGTAACAAAACAGGAACACAGGGGCTGTTTGATTACACTGACTGGGTAAGATCTGACTTAGTCAAGATCTGACCCAGTTAGAAGTTCTGACTGGGTATGCATCTTACTGAAACTTGGTTGTTTGATTCAGTATCTGACTGGAACCAAAACGATTCAATATTTAAGTAACAAAACCCACCGGAGTCACACCACTGGTCGGAACCACCACCGCAAGGGGGCGGAGGCCTGCGGGTCAGAGGGTGGCGGCCTGCGGATCACGAGGGGGCCGTGGCCTGCGGGTCAGCCAGTCAACACATTTTTTTTCAAGGTCTGGGTCAGCACTGGAGACCCGGTCAACTGGGCTCTAAGCCGAAATCAAACGGGCTGACCCACTGACCGAGTCAGCCGGTCAGGCAGGTTAGCCCGGTCAGTCGAGTCAGCCCAAAAACACATGGGCCAAGATAACTAACTGTAAACTACAACATATATACAATTAACAGATTTTAGAAACTATCTTACGACTTAGCTGCTCATCAAGTGTGAAGTGTTCTCTGGTCCAATCACAAGAAGCACCAAGACGCCTTATCTGATTCGTAATGGTTCCTCCATACCTTCAGTTGATACAAACTAAATCATTAGAAATAGTAATAACTTAAATTGAATATCATTGAAGTGTGATTGAATGTTAAGCACACACTCCAAAAAAATTTAATTGAGTTTAAAATAATAAGCAACCTTATTTCGTTGCCAAAACAACCCATAATTATGTCTGGGTTATAAATTATCAGTGGCCTAAGATCCGTTAAAGTTTTGGCCTTGGTTTAAAAAAGCGCAAGGCGCTCCGAAGCGTTTAGGTACCAAAATTCGAGGCGCCACGCCTCAAGCGCGAGGCGAGGGCTTCACGTATGCGAGGCGCTAAAACTAAAAATAATAATAAATAATTATATTATGCAGGACATATTTCACTTCATAATCATAAACACAAAACATACTTATAATTTAAAGTTTAGAACATAACTAAACATCTTTAAAAAGATAAATAATTATCTCAAATCATTCATTCAACAACCAACAACTTTAAAAACATAAATAAGTGTTTGAAAATTGAAATCAATCATTCATCAACAACCCAAGCCTCATCTCCCTCAAGATCAACAGCACTGAAAATTGAAATCAATCAATTGTTGGTGATGTGTGTGAATTGCTGCTGGAGAGACCGAAGGGCTGCAATTGGAGTAAGAACCGAAGGGCTGGAGTAAGAACCGAAGGGCTGCAATTGCTGGTGATGTGTGTGAATGGCGATGGGGCTAAGAATAAGAACGATGATGAGTTAGGGTTTTAATCTAATTTTGTCTAATTTTGTTGAAGTAAAGAGATGGGCCAGAAATTGATATAAATAAAAAGCCCAATATACACTTAACCAGGCTTGTTTTAGACCCAACATACATGAAGCACCGCTTCAAGGCGCCTCGCCTTCCTCCTGAAGCGCCGCTTCAGGGCGCTTCTTGTATAACCGGCGCCTCGGTGAAACGAAGCGCTATCTCAAACGCCTCTAGCGCCTCGCGCTTTAATCAGCGCCTCAGAGCGCTTTTTTAAACACAGGTTTTGGCATGGTTATTTCTGGCATGGCTAATTCATTTACCATTATTAGATGCTTAATTGATTCAGCTTAGTATATTAGATTAGAATTGCTGCTAAAAAAACACTGTTTGACCAAGAAAAGAAATAAAATCAACCTTTAGAGCATATACATTCAAATGCCTCTAAATCCCCATGTTCCTTCCCTATATCTCATCATTTAAAGTACAAGTGACCTAATTTATTTGTGTAGTTGAAATCTGCTTACTGAACTTCTATATCCAAATATCAGGCATTTGTTGATTATTCAAACTAAAAGGAAAAACAAATAAAATGAATTGGTTTGAAAACAGAAAAGATGAATGCATTCTAGGGTTTGCCAATCCACTGTAGGCAATATGGCACCTATTTTGAATGCTAATAAACACGAACGAACCAAAAATAAAATATACATACTTCTCCTTCCACTCCCAAACTCGCTTTGTGAACTCCTCTCGACCCAAGTCAACCCTTTTTATTCCTTCAGAAGCCAACATTCTTTCCACGACCAACTGAATGTAATGTTCATTAACATAAAAATAAATAATTAAATAAGAATACCACAATCAAAAATGATATCTTGTGCTTAAAGAAACAATTACATGAACCACAAAACATTTGGGCTACAGATACAATATAATAGTTCTTAAACCCACACCTGAGTCGCGATGCCAGCATGATCAGTTCCAGGAAGCCAGAGTGTAGGCCTTCCCTTCATCCTGTTGTATCTGATCATAATATCCTGGAGGACAATTGCACATGTGCCAGCTGGTCATATTTACATTGAATTCATGTTTTAGCAATATAACTAAGAAATTGCACAAATCTATTAAGTAAAATGAAGATGCATCCATGTCCTTAGTAACCAAGAATCCTACCTCAAGAGTCACAAACATAGCATGTCCCATGTGCAAAGAACCAGTCACGTTTGGTGGCGGCATCGTAACAACAAATGGTTCACTCCCCCTATCGAAGTTTGGCTTGAAATACCCTTGTGAATCCCACCTAGAAGCAAATACTCATTAATAATTAACATACTCTAGACTACCATTATAACTTACGGTGTGACAACTTTCAAAAGAAACAATTTAACATTTCATTCGTTCAGGACAGGCCTTCTCTACATAAGTTTCTCAAAATACATTGTGATAACAACAAACGCATTGATACTGAATGCATATATATGATCGAATAACATACCAGTTGTATATCCGTTCCTCGGAGGTAAAGTCGAACGATTTTGCAACCTCTGGAGAAGTAAACACTCCATTTTCCGATGCAGCAACTGAAATTGGCAATCAAACAACAACGATTGAATACAAATTAGCACAATCTGACTGGAAAACACACCTTCTGAAAACTTAAATTACTGAAATCGATTGACAGAATCATAATTACCTGCTACAAACCTTGGTTTGAGAATTCGAAGGTGAAATCGAGATAGAGCGACACTACGACGTCGAGCGGAGAAGAGAACAGGATTGAGTTTGTATAAAGAGGAAGGAGATAAAAGTGAGGTGTTGGAGAACGCCATTGAAGCGTTAGCAAAACCCCTTGCAAATCTGTTTGGGGTTTTCGTGGCATATAAACGAAAACAAAGCAGCGGGGAAGATAAAGATTCACCTACTTATCCTCAATAAACAGGGCAAGTGAAAGTTGCCCCTCAAGTTATTTTGGAACACCATTAGATGGGGGCAATAATGAGAATCGTGAAAAAAATCGGTTCGAGAAAAAAATCGGTTCGAGAAAAAAATCGGTTCGAGAAAAAAATCGGTTCGAGAAAAAAATCGGTTCGAGAAAAAAATCGGTTCGAGAAAAAAACCGGCCATGTTTGGATAAAAAACTGAACGGGATTGGAAAAAACAGTTTGATTGTGATTTCAACCGCCAGTTTGTATACTAATTTGGTAGGCCGACACCCAAAGCCGATCTAGTAGCCTGCACCCAAATCGGTTCAAACAAAAGAAACCGGTTAAACAAAAAACAGTTTTTCTAAAATAACCAATTTCCAAACCAGTTTGAGGGTTTTAAGTATGCGGTTAGAAAAACCGGTTTGTACACATAACAATGGTTTGTAAACCTCTATTATCATATTAGGCACATCTTATCACTAAACTGGTTATAAATCATAATAGGATAATAACTTTATAGATACATTTAGTAATGACAGTGGCTTTTAATTTTACTCATTAGTATGTGTAGTATATGTTTTTAACACACTCACTATTTGTCGTTCTATATAGTTTTGCATTGATTAGAATTAAACTGACTATTAATCAGTCGTTCTCTCTTCTTTCTATTTCATGGTCTTCAAATGAGAACCAAATTTGTGTCACATAAATTTATTTGGTTGTATTTTATGTAGCAATGTCAACACCGTAACATACCAAAATTGGAACCACATAGAAGACTAGATGTTTATATTTGTTTTAAGAGTAAAGTTATCTTTTGGTTCTTAAGTTTGACATGTCTAACCCTTTTAGTCTAAACATAAATCTTTTGAGATATCAAGTCCTAAGATTTGTATTTTGTAACGGTTTATGATCCTAACTCTATAAGTAAGGGTATTTTAATTATATTACAAGTATAACAAATTAGTAAGACTATTAGTAACGAGGTTATCTTGTTACCTACTTAAAAAAATCATATGTTAAATTAATAGAATAAATAAACAAGCTCTATTGTACCATCATCCACCTTAGGATGGCATAGCCTTAAAATGAATGGCAAGGTTCAAATGGGTAAAGAAAGCAAAAGTGATTTCCATAGTCGTAGTGAACGAAATGGGAGCAGCCTAAGCCGTGAAAACGGGGTTATGGAGAGCAATCCAAGCGTCGTGCTGCTAGGCGAAGCAGAATGTTTCACCCTAGATGGCAAAAGTCTAGTAGCTGAAAGCATCACTAGCTTACGCTCTGACCCAAGTAGTATGGGGCACGTGGAGTCCCATGTGAATCAACAAGAACATGAAACTATAAGCTTCTAAGCAGTGGGAAAAGTCGGGGGCTCTAACCATGTGCATGTTGAAGAATGAGCTGATAACTCAAGACAATCGCTTGGTTAAGGAAACCTACCAAAACCATAGCGAAAGTGAGTGCTCATAGGGCAAAATGCCACTACTTATGGATTTGAACCTGGGTGATCTATCCATGACCCAGATGAAGCTTAGGTGAAACTAAGTGGAGGTCTATACCAATCTATGTTGAAGTATCAGTGGATGAGTTATGGTTAGGGGTGAAATACCACTCAAACCCAGAGCTAGTTAGTTCTCCCTAAGATGAGTTGAGGCGTAGTTGTTGACTGTACATCTAAGGGGTAAAGCATTGTTTCAGTGTGTGCACGAGAGCGGTCCCAAATTGACCCAAACTTTGAATACTAGATATAACCTCAAAATAATATGGGTCAAAGTCGGCTAGTGAGATGAACACAGATAAGCTTTACCATCAAGAGGGAAACAACCCGGATCAACAGCTAAGGCCCCTAAATGACCGATCAATGATAAAGGAGGTACTGGTTAGAGACAACTAGGAGGTTTGCCTAGAAATAGCCACCCTTGAAAGAGTGCGTAATACTACACTGGTCGAGTACACTTGTGCCGAATATTAAAATGGCCACGTGATCTATCGAAGTTGTGGGTTTTAAAAATACATTGGTAGGGAAGTGTTTCGCCTTAGAGTGAAGCACCCATGCAAGCAGTCATGGACAAAGCAGAAGCTAGAATGTAAACTTGAGTGATGCAAACATTGATAAGAATCCAATGCCCTAAAAACCTAAGGGTTCCTTCATAAGGTTTGTGCATGGAACCACCACTCGAAGAACCACCACCACTCTGAAGAACAAAGTGGCCACCACAACCACTCTGTCTTCGCTTATTAACATCATTCTATCTCCGCCTCTCATTATCACTCCCCCACAACATCACCAGAATAATAATAGTGTCAAGCCCGTAAAAACTGTTAATATCTGGTGGTGTTACAAGGGAAGAAAAAACAAATTCCGATAGTGGGGAACCTTAAACTAACCCTATAGTTGTTAATAAACCGAAAAACCACAATAAAAGATGGGGCAATGAATGTGAATCAACGGAGTTCAAAGATGACAAATTCTGTTTTCAAATTAGATGTGTTCAAAAATATCAAAGTTTGGCTTTGAAACTCAGATTTAGTGCAAGTATAAGGAGAAGATTCTTCATAACCCTAGGTCTCGAGTATGAGAAGAAGATTCTTCTGTTTATTGGAAACAAGGTTTCGAAGGTGGTTGTAACTCAATTTAATTCTAATCAGTTTCTCACTAAGCGTTCACACGTATTCACGTTAGTACATCATAGCTTAATTTGTAGGGCTAAGTATTTCAACATTGTGTGGATTTCGTGAAGGATGCTGAGCAAAAGTAGATGGTGTAGCAAGAGGATAAGAGGTCTAGTTTTGTGGTTGCTAATGCGGAGCAAGAGAGGTATGGTGTGATTATTAGGACTGAAGGGGAGGGTGAGTTTGTGAAGCTGATATCGAATGCGATTGTTGTTGTGGGTTGTTGGATCAAGTAAGGCTGGTGCAACCAAAACAAAACACTAAGACTTTTTTAGTACAACGAATGAGAAACTTCCAAAGATAACTTCAGCACTTCCGAAGACATCTGCTGAACTTCCGAAGACAAGTCTAAGGAACTTCCGAAGATAAGCTTCAGCTTCCAAAGACAAAGTCTCTGCTCTTCCGAAGTTCAACACTTAGAAGAAATAAAGACTACAACTTCCTAAGTATGAAATCCAAAGGAAGCCTCGGAAGAAGTAGCCACTTCCGAAGTATAAGTGGCTTCGGAAGAACAAGTTCTTCCGAAGCCAGTTAACCTTCGGAAGTACCTACTATGAACCAGTGGACATAAGTATGGTCTCTTTGACACTCCACTGCAAATCTCTGATATACTGCATGGCACTTTCCCACGTCCATGTAGTTGACCATACTTTATTCCACTGTTCACACCTTATCAGTTTGTATAGTTGCCAGTGAGAAAAGGTAAGTCATGGACATGTCATGACTACCATATCTTAGATAATACTTTATCTAAGATACCTTAACTTTAGCTTTGTAGTATTTGCTTTAGTCTAAGGTTTCCAGCTGGTATCAAAGTATATTCGGTTGTAGGTAGTAGTATATATAGTTTCTTATTGTAACTCATGTAACATGTATGTAAAAGTCTTGTGAAACTTTGATTTGAGAAGTAATATATACAAGTATCTTGAAAACTATTCTCTTGTGTTTACTTTGATTTACTTAGTATAATATCATCAACTCTTAGAAGGATTCTGATTCATCACAAACCCGAGTGTTACTTAGTGAGTTTGAGAGAACAATACTTGTGGTGAGTATAAAAACCGATCCCGCAATTGGTATCAGAGCATTTTAGGCTCTTGATTATGTGATCTTACTATCCTAATCAACCTCTTCTTCACTCACCTACTTACTACACTCAAATATGGACCTTAATCAGAAATCTGAATGTGAAATAGGGACGATGACTAAAGCACCTATCATCACCCTAGAAAACTTCAAACAATGGAGTAGACGTATCGAAGGGTTCATCATATATCAAGACAACCGAATATGGAAGTCTATCACCAATGGCCCTTACAAGCCAAAGGTTGTTGCACCCGCTGGTGGTGGTGCCATGATAGAGAAGGCGGTGGAAGACTACTCTGATGAAGACCACAAATGGCTAGATATTGATGGCAAGGCCATGACTATTCTGATGACTACTATACCCAACTCCATCATGGTGGGGTTTGAGCATTGCCAGCTAGCTAAAGAATTGTTTGATGCCTTAACCCACATGTACTCAAACTCCAACGACTCAATGAAAGATTCACTGAAGTAATAGTTTGAGAATTTTACTCACATTGCTGGAGAGACCCTGAGCCAGCAATACTTCAGGTATATGGATCTTATCTCCTCCCTTCAGTCTATAAGAATAGCCCCTGAATTGAGAGATCTCTCAAGGAAATTCATGAGTGCACTCCCGAATGAGTGGACGTTCTACTGTATCTCTATCAAGAGGACAGAAAATCTGAATTCCTAACCATGACTGAACTATGCAACATTCTAGATGGATACTGTGTAGAAATTGTAGAGAATATATGAAGAGGTTGATGCAACCTAAACATCTAAAGTCTATCCTACATGCTGCACAAGTGCATTGAAAAAGAATGCTTAGTACGTTTCACACATGCAACAGAAATACTCTAAGTGTGAAATCTTCCGAAGCCAAGACCAATATCTTCCGAAGCCAAAGATGAAGTCTTCCGAAGCTTCAGAGACAAAGTCTTCCGAAGCCTCAACTCTTGAAGACAGATTTCTTCCGAAGACTTTTAGTAACATGCTTTATCTGATGTACTTTTCCATAAAGTTGGACCCTTTTCCGCTGCAACTCTGTAAAGTCACCAACTTGCATGAGTTGGTGAAA
>BJCM01080163.1:2480-25899 GCA_018326385.1 Flaveria bidentis
GGGGGGTTTCTTTAACAGCAAAAGGCTCCTCATCAGCCTTGTCGTTGTCGTGCCCCTACCACACCTCACAACCTTAGCTCTACAACTTTTTTTTTCCTTTTATAATCACGCTTATGGATACTAAAAACTAAAAAAGAAAATAAAAAATAACAGAAAAAAAGTGTCATCAAGTGGTGATGCACCTCATTCAGCCAAGCGAAAGGCTGACCTCATTCATCACAAATAGGACGTAAAATACAATGGATACCTTTTCGCGACCGCAATTTATCCAAATACTTTTGATCCGCTCATTTTGCCACCTCTAGATTCTTTGTAGCCAACTGCCACAAAGATAAGAATCCTTGTGTCTTCTACACTATTACCATGTAATTTGTTTAGATTACTCGACAGCAACCCATTGCCTAAAATCTAATAATCTATCATCTCGAGTCACAAACAAAACGAGACAGTTTAAGATTTATAAGATATGGATTAACGAGTACACACGGAATCAAAGAGCTACAAAGAGGCAGAACATATACCTCCAATACCCCATACAAAATGATCTAACAGCTATATTATTTGTATTATGATCTACACGCGTTCAAACTTCTTTTGTAGTTTGTAGCATAGTAGTTAAAGGCTCAAGGCACACTCAAGATTCAAGAAGCAAATGGTGAGCCTATCACCTACACGCTAGGTGCTTAAAACAATAAAAAGTACATGCCTAACCGCCCAAGACAGCCAAGGCGAAATAAAAGAAAATTTCTTTTTCTTTCTGTACAAGCATCCTAAGATAGAGAAGGTACAACTAGAAGTGAGGGTTCATTGTGCAATATAATATGTGAAAGGGTCCTTTGTTTCACACACCAGCGCCACCCTAAACCGCTGTTTAGAAGTGTTAAACCGCAGTTTTGCAAAAGGCTGCAGTTTATAGAGACTGTAAACTGCAGTTTACCACTTTTCAACGGCAGTTTAGAGTGCGTCAGTGGTGTATGCCACATACTCTTATTCAAATCATATGATTCATATCAAAACACTCCTGAAAACTACAGAAATCAGAATAATAAGACACCATTTAACCATTGATTCCTTCCAATTCAAGCAATGAAACTAACATTTGATCCTGAATCCTAATCCTTAAAGAAACCAAAATCAAACAAGAATATTACATGAACTGTAGGCTCACTTAGCAAGATGTATGTTCAATCCATATCAACCAACACCTAATACCAACACAAAAAGGCATCATCTTGATGAGTGATCAATATAGATGTTTGAACTCACAACCTAAGGGTTCTACATATAGCAAAAGGTCAAACTTCAAAGGTCACTGGTTTGATTACTTGATATGAAATGACTTATTGAACACAAAAACTATGTAAGAAATCCAGTAAAAGGTGAAAACTTAACATTCTCACCGGATCGAAGTCAACAAAGTCACTATGTTTTCCTCCGCAAGCGCTTTCTCAGCTTCTTCAACTTATGCTTGTTCATCTTCTTCTTCCTCTTCTTCTTCACACTATCAGCCCAAATCCCCCTTTCATCATCACCTGAAACAATGTCTTCTTCTGGCACAACAGATTGAATATTCATATACCCATTTTGAGAAATTGGATGCAGAAAAGCCTCAAATGAGAAACTAGGGTAGAAGATTGAAGAATGATTATGGGGGTTTGATTCATCGGTTGTTTTGTGTAGGTTGTTGAAGAAGGGGATCGTAGCTACGGGTGGTTCGGGTTTCGAATTCAATAGATGGGTCGGTGATGAGAGAATTTGTTTGTTGAGAGTTGTGATTAGAGTTGTGCTCGTTGATTGCTTTCTCACAAGCCTTTGGAGAAAGGAAGCCATTGATGAGAGGTAGAAGATGAAAACATAAGAACGGATCTATAAGCAGTGTTGTGATTTGCTGGTTAGGGTTTTAGAGTTTTTAATTGAACAAGAAATGTTCCCACGTAACAGTTAATTGCATCACGAACTTGAATACGTAAACCAAAGTATCACTTTGACTTATAACTCAAAAACATCAAATAAATTGAAAGAAAGAACATAATATAATAAACTTAACAAATATGTTGAATTATTGCAAGTTTTCACATATTTTATGATGCAAATTAAATAAATAAGCATTTAGAATTATTTGTAATTAATCAAATAACTTAACAAATCAAAAAAGACCAAATACAAAAACCACAAAACTTATGTAGCCAAAACACAAAACTAAAATGCCTCATATAGCTAAGACTTTAAAACTATATATAGGTAATGCCAAAAAAAACTAAAAAAGAAAGTTTGAAATGATATTTTCGGTTTATGTCTAGAATAGGAAGTGATAAAAAGACTTGGAGATTTTTTTATCTGATTTAACGTCACATTAGAGCAAAACATCAATCGGAATTTTATGGCTTTGGTTACTCTATATGAGTCGGTTAAGTTTTAGGTCGATCTTGCGAATAGAGGCGTAAAAAACCTAGTTTTAACTAGAAACAAGAAACGTGCTCAACTCATAATCGATATTTAAAACAATTTGCCAAATATATGATTGAACTTGATTTGTTGGTTTGTTATCAGTTTCTAAAATGACTCGTTTATATTGATTTGAAGTTGACATTATCCAAACCAAACCAGTCATAACTAATCAAAAAATAAGAACCGAACCGTAACTAATTACTTTCCTATCCAAAAACCAGTCTTCTAATTAAAACTATTCCCATCAAAGACCAAAATCGACTTCAACTGGTCCAAACTGGAACTAAAACTGAACCGGTTTGGGAAACAAATCTTTTTGACACCTCTACTCGCTAACATGTATACATAACACAAGTAAGATTAGGTTGACGTGGTGGTTGGCGAGTAGTTCGTTTATATTTGTGAGAAAGATTTTAAAATATGTTTTATGCCATAGCTTAGAGTGTTAAATATGATACATTAAAATTTAAAGGTTAAATAAAAAGTTGACATGAAAGTTTATAGTCTAAACCTGATTTCTATACATACGTGTTTTTTTAATTATAAATTTACAATTTCGTTACTATTATATAAACCCATGAATGTTGGTATCATGTTAGGATTCATGTATCTAAGACAACTTTAGGTTTTATTGTGTTTGGGTTCGTGTCGGATTTAACGGGTCACTTGACGCAGGGAGCACCCCCACAACAAACATATAAGAACTGATTTGAACACTGATGAAAGTTTTGGGGCTATTGTGAACTTTTGGAAGTTGAAATCTTTTCATGTTCATTCCCTCGTCATACAGTTTCTATTTAAGCTTTGTTCACGTTGACGATCGCCGGAGAAACACCAGTACGCCACAACACCATCAATCGATAACCGCCGTCGGTACCTTTGTCTCTAGGTGAGTATCTTCTCTAAATCTCTGTTTTCCGAATTTGTGATCTCCAAATTCGATTATTATTTGATCAGATTCATGAATTCCAAATGAAATGCTACAAACTTACAATTTAGGTATACGTGCTTTGTTTATGTTTGTTTCTGGAGTTAAATTAATCATCTGGTACGATGATCTCGATCTACATTGTTGTTGAGTTCGTTATGTTTAATCATTTAAGTGACATTTGTTACGGATGGATGCTGATTTTGTTTGATGTCAACAAATCAAAGTCAATAGTTTAGTTGATCATCATTGTAGATGTCTAAATGGAGATTATAAATGTGATATGCTAGCTGTTTTTCTGTTTTATACTTCTATACTTTCCTGCTTACATGTAACTATGTAAGATACACTAGCAAGGTAGATTTATAGTTATATCCCAGCCGGTTGATGGAAATAAGCTTTTATTAAGATTCATGAAGTATTTTATTACATCAAAAGGGGGTCTAGCTTATACAGAAGTCTAGAACCACTAGGTTACACTCAGGTAAAAACTATTGCACTCTTCACACACTGTAATCGTATTGTAGCATAATGGAAACACATCAACAACATCAGCTGCTGTTTATTCACTTAGTAATAGTAACCGACATCAGAGGGTGCCAGATTGCGCTGATATTGCTCGATCAATAGGGTTCAAGAAGGCCAGTTTGGTCATGGCAACAGAGAAAAGCAATGTATTTCTCCATCACCCGATGACACTCAGGGCAGCGCATGCCTTCAGGGATTCTACCTGCTGCGATGGGAAACTCAAAGCGGCAGCAGTTGTTTGCTGCAACATGAAGCTTATCATGGTAATCTTTGAATGACAAATCAAAACCCCTTGAAGGGATGTGTTCTTTCCATATGTCAAAGTCGGCAGGGGTTTGCAACATGGTGGACCCATGTCCATTGGTCAGAACCTGTGATCCCTTACAAAGCAAAGCCCATGATCCATCTTTGTCATAACTGAGTAGTTTCTTGATCTGCAGCATTATGGGGTCTTGATCATCAGCCTTTTTAAGTTGAATTTTGGAGAACAACATGCTCTCTATTCGGGTCCAGAAGAACCAGATCAGGGTGGTGTCTTGCCAGCAGTAACTAAGCTTTTCCACATTAATGGTGGCAATCACCCTTCGGACATTTTCCCTTTTCTTGCTTTTTCCAACGTAAGCCATCTCTAATGGGATTCGAGCAGCATTTGCCATGGCTCGTGCAGTGCTCGTGAATTTGCGAATCCACTCAATGTCGTCTCCGCCATACAAGAAGATGTATTTTTCTTCTCTTACCTAAAACATTAAGTAAATTTACTTAACAAGTGGAATATATTGAGCTGCATAAATCAATTATATTATATAAGAAGGTTAAGTGGTGAACTGACCCAGTTGAGTATGGTTGGGTCCATGCCACTGACTAGCAACTCTAGCCTCCATGTTTCATCCCTCCACAAAGCTTCCTCTCTGGCAGTGGTAAAAGGGAAGGCAGTGCTTCCCCAAATCCACATCATGTGCAATGCATTAGGGCTCAACTCCCTTCCTTGTGGGTCCAACACAACAAGGATAGGCTTGCTCCTAAAGTGCCACCTGTCACCAATGGACCTCTTGACTGCCCTATCAATGTTTGAAGGGTGGTACACCGAGTACCATGGCATACTATTCCTCATCTCCTCAAACTGCATGTCCATGTTGTTAGTGTACTCAATAGAGGGGTCGACGATAGGGACCCACACCACCTCATACAAAGCATCCATCCTGGACCCTTGAACACGCGACTCGCTATATATCTGCTCAAGAATTGACAGCTCATCACGGGACATGTCTAGCCCTGATATTAGCAGCAACACATTCCTTTTCCTCAGGACTTCTAAGCCGACCTGTTGAAGTCATTTCAACAAAAAATTAAATAAAAAAACATTAAATAAGACATATGTAAATATGAATTATTGCTCAACCCTCTTTTTAGTAGCCCCGTCGAATAGTGGGAGTGGGTCATCCCTTGAATTGAGCAAGATTTTGAGGATTTTCATGTTGTCGATATGGATTGTGTCGAATAGCTGGTTAAATGAGTGTCTGAAATCCATCTCCTTCCTGTCTCCTGCATTAACCAGACAAGAACATAGTAATCTCCATTGTTTTTTTTTCTAACATGAAGATATATTACCAGGAAATTCATGGGATCTCAATGGGATCAGGGAAGGCACAGTTTGTACTGGGCATTTGACCTTTAAGGGGGTCAAGGCGGAATACCAGTGAATGCTGGATTCAAACTTGAGACCTTTTGCGGAACTCAAGTGTGCTTATCAATGTGCCACCCCTTTGAAGGTTCATTGTTTGTTTTTATAAGGTGTTGTTCAAATACCTATAACACGGTGGCATTCCTCCAATTGTTTCCTGAGAAACTCAAGTAAGTGATTGATCTTTAGGATTAAGGTGGATAGCTCCCATGACTGCATCTCACTGGATGATATCCCATACCTGAAGTCATTAAAACCATGTTAAATATCATCTTTCCTAGATAATATGGATTTTCATAACAATTATTAAAGTTTTATTTACTCATGTCCCATGCTGGTGAGGCTAGTGATCTGTGCAGCACAAGCAATAATCCCTCTAACATTCCAGTAAACAGCAGTAGGAACTGTATTTAATGCTCTAGCCATGGCTGGTACATCAGTACTAATATAGGAAGATGGCAGCTCCTTAAATTCCATAATGCAGCGAGTTAACTCAAGGACTGCGTGAATGAGTTTGTTGAGTGCATCAAATCTAGGTTTCAGTGGGGCCGAATGCTCCATAATCATTGGTACTTGTCTAAGAATAGCCATTGATTTTGCAAGTTGATTTGATGAATAAATCTGAGCTAGAAGCCAGAATTCACCATAGTTTAGAGCAAAAGCTGCTAGGATCAATGCCAGCTTCGCATCCCAATGGAAGTTTCCCACTGTGTGAAATAGTGAAAGTGCAGTTGTGTGTCCATCCCCACCACTTAAGCACTTATATGACATCTATAAAACAGTAATAGAAAATGATGTTTTGATCACACGTTGAACTCTAATGAAGATTAGAATATTAATAATGGTGTGTGATTTTTTAAATCAAACCTCGCAAGCAAGCTTGTCAATTATGTGTGACAGTGAATTAAGGATCAGAACTGCATTGGTTTGGTGGTGTTTGCCCTCCCGTTTTCCCACATCTGTATGTGCAACCTACAAAGAATTCAAGTACCAAATATCAATGCACAACAATAGACGTGTTGTTAATTCACGATGCATAAAAAATTAATAATACTACCATTGAAGTAGAATCAGCATCAGTGGCGGCATTAATGGTGGCATGTCGAAGGATATCCTCCACAATGTGGATAAGGGGTTTGACATCAACATCAGTGCCATCAGGAAGATGAGTGTCAATCACTTGCTTCATGATAACATTATCATCAGAAGCACTGAATATTGAGTTTCTTTCACCTCTATTCAGCTGCTGCATCATTGGATTATGCATGGGACCCATCATCTCGTGTTGTCTTGGGGTATGCATTGGATTAATCATTGAATTTAGCATCGAGTTGTTTTTAGGACCCGTTAGGTGCTGCTTGTGCATTGGGTTAGGTGGCATACCCAATAGCTGCTGTGTCACTGGATTAGCCATAGGACCCATAAGTGGCTGCTGATGGTGTTGCTGGTGTGGCTGTTGCTGCATTTGGTTCATTGGTGAGTTAACCGCCCCCGTAAAGGGATTGCTGGTTGTTAACGGGTTGGCTGTTATGGGATTGGTGGCTGTTAAGAGCCGCGTGTCAGGGTTAGATGATGGTAAGTTTTTGTTGGTGTAACCGGAGAGTGATTGGTCCATTTTGGTTTAAGAATAGGTTGTGTTGGTGTGATCTTCCTCAGGATAACCTGGTAGCCTTTAAATACATATTAAAAACAGAATAAAGTGGTAAATCAAACTGAATCATCTTCCTTGCTTCATTTGGAGTCAAGAAAACCTTATGTTAAATTGAAGAATCATCTCTTTTGTGGTCTCTACTCTATTTCTTACCAGACACCAACCCAACATCTTTACACTTTTATGATGTGGAGTCTTTAAGAATCTACAAACAGAAGCTATGAAAATATGGAATGGTGTGTCATGCAGCAACTTTCGCAGTTGTACCATGTGCATATGTATGTGTACTCTTTTGATATACATGTATTTTTCACTGCGCAGTGTTATATCCTTCTAATAAATCTTTTTACTTATTCACATAAGTACATAAGTACATAACTACAAAGTCTAGATAACTGACAAAAGTTACCGGAAAGATGAAGAAAGATTAAAAAAATTTCCAATTAAGGTATAACTATTAGATTTAACTAGCAGTAAACCCTCTGTTGGAACGGAGGGCGTAAAACCATGTTAAGTAACACTAACGACGCACCATTGTCGGTGACTACCAACATCAAAATAGCTTGTGTTAAAAATGAAATAAAAAACAAAAAAATAAAACCAAGTGAAAAATATACGTAAAAACGTTAAAGCACGTATGCAAAACCTAAAACGGATACAAATATAAGTAAGTCGATCTAGGATCAGCGCGTTGCGATGATGCCGTTAAACAAAGAAAAATAACCGTAAAAACGTCGAACAACACACGTACGTTGCGGCGTGTTAACTTGTAAAATTTAGACTGAAATGTAAGACGAAAAATTTGTAAAATATGAATAGTATAGGGGATCAAAGTTGAAAGTAAAAAAATAATATGAGTAAATTGTAAAAAATGTAAAAGTATTAAATTAAAATGCAAAAGTTAAAAGATTAAAAAAGATAAATCCAACCCATAATACATGGTACACCCAAATCCAACTATAATAAATGGTACACCCATAATGCATAGAAAAGTTAATAATCAGGATTAGATAAAATACATTTGTTAGGCATAAGGTTTATTGTAATTATCATAAGTGATTAAATTATGTTTCTTTTCTAATAAATCTCATTGTACTCTTATAAATAATTGATTGATTCAACTTCTTTTCTCTCTTCGACGTTTTTCCTGATCTTGGCTGGTCACCACACTCTTCCGGTCATCCACACGGACGCATTGTACATATATAGAATAATGAAACCTTGTTAGATGTAATATATCGTTAATTAACTATATATAATAGTACAAATTAGATAATTACAAAGGAGACCTAATCTAATCATATCTTCTTATTATCATAAAGATAACAACAATAACTCTAATTAATGTACTCAATCAAATAATAATCAGGGGTGTACATGAGTTGAGAAGCCTGTGAGTTACTTGAGATTGACTCATTAAAAGCTCGAATTGAACCAAGCTTAAAGAAGCTAGAGCTTGAATTGGAGCTAATTTAATAAAAAAAAAGCCTAAGCTTTATATACTGAGCTTGACTACGCTTACATGTCTAAACGATCCTATTATTTATACAAATATAATAATTTACTTAATATATAAATATAAAAATAATATATAATTATAATAATCAGATAAATAATTAATTTAAATAAGTTGAGCCGGCTCTCTAGAAATTAGCTCGAAACAAGCTATATGAAGTTAAACTAGCCGAGCTTGTTGACCCGTTTACTAAGCATATAACTTCCTATGACTCCCAGGGATGAAAACTGCATGCAAAGCAGGATACTGGAGCAAGCAACATGAAACATGCTTCTGCTTTTTTCTGTGTAAGATTCTTTGCTAATTCTTCTTGTCTTGGGATATATTTAGTTCCAGCAAAAAGGAAAAGATAGTTTCTTTTAGTGGAATTAATGTTTGATGTTACTTAATTAAGGGTTTTAATGGTCTGACCCAAAAGGAACTTTGAAAGTAGAAACATATCTTCTTATCTGCTTTCTTACTCCTTGAACAATCTTGATGGTAGGACAGAAGGCTTGCAAATAGTGTAAAGTCCTTGGTCAACCAAATCATTGACTAGAGTAAAACCAATTTGCCCTTGACGACCCGTTATTGGTTATGAAACCCGCCAAAATCTTGCTATTAATGAGATCAAGTAACTCATAGTTTTCGTTGAACAAGTTACCTTTAAAAAGTTATAGCAAAGTATTCCTAATAAAAATGATCTGATGTGGATTGAGTATATGATTACATATTTAGATTCATTGATTCTCCTATATTTGTGCATTTATAATATATGGTGGGAACTGGGTGAATAATGCAATGGTATTATTGCTGCTAAACATAATAATCTGTAATAAACTATATATTTGATTCATTGATAGTAAAAAAACTTATTCTACTATACAAATAATCAAATATACAAGATTATTATCGAAGAACAATAACTCTAATCGACTTAAAAGAAGCTACAATAATTCAAAAATGAAAAGAAATCAGCTTCTCTGTGATCTTTAAGCTGATCGTCCTCATTCAAAGTTAAAAGAAGCTGCGCTTAGGACGTTCCTCTGCAACGTTAACCCTGATTGCCCTCCCGTCCAAACTCTGCATCACATACACAAAATTCACCAACTTAATAAAGATTATACTTTGCATAGGGTTTATACATTCATATTGGATTGACAATAGTAGCTTGACAGGCGACAATTTTGACTTGTTTACTTATAAACAGGTCGACTTGGGTTGTTCTTTATCTCAAACGGGTCAATTAAAAGAGTTAACTATAAGAGGAACAAGTGTGACGAGTTGAAAGTTGTTCAAAGTCCATTTTAATGCTAACATGTCCGAAACCGTATCATTCATGATTTAGATTAGCATTTAAGAATATTGTTTTGTAAGCCATAAAGAAGGCGTTTATTATCTATTAAGAAAATGAACAAAACATGTTAGCAGGTCATTCTGACTTGATCCATACTAAAAATGACCCGTTCCAACCTGACTCATTTGATTTGTTACTTGACCCAATAATATGGTTGTAGTACTAGTTTGAATACCTGTCCATCTAAAGCAGCAATGGCATCATTCATTTCTGTCTCACTTGCCATTGTTACAAAACCAAAGCCACGTGAACGACCAGTTTCACGATCATAGATAACCCGTGCATCAACAACCTTCCCATGTTCACTAAACGCCTGCTCAAGTCGACCACTATCCACTTGCCATGACAGATTACCCACATATACTTTAAAAGAACTCCCTACTACTCGTCTCTCTGGTTGTGACCCTCTTGGTGCAGCTTTATTTACAGTTAGAAGCCTGCCATCTAAATCCTGTTTACAAAAACACTTTCTACATCATTACATGCTCCTTTACACATAATTTCTCCCAACAGGGAAATGTTGTTGTATTGTTAAGGGATGGTTCCATAAAAACTTAAATCTTTCACAAAAACAAATTGAGAATTTGTCAACTTAAATGCTTTAAAATGTTAACAAATGCTTCAATAGAGATATTAAAGTATGGTTTTTATGAATTTGTCTTTTACTTATACGGTTCTTCCGATTTTTGAATTCTTATTTGATCGTTATACCTATAGGTGGCGGTTCATCTCCTAAGTTCTGTTTTATCTCAAATCAGTCAAATATATAGATTTATATATATATATATATATATATATATATATATACACACACACGATATATATACATATACGCTATATATATATATATACATATACGCTATATATATACATATACGCTATATATATATACATACACACGCTATATATATATATACATACACTATATATATATATACGCTATATATATATATACGCTATATATATACACACGCGTGCTATATATATATACACACGCGTGCTATATATATTCAATTAAATCATAGATTCAATTAAATCAGTAATCTTAACATCTTCCTATTCTTTTTCTCAGCTAAATACACTTTTATAAGTAACTACTTTTATTTTAATTAACATGAAATACATAAATGTGATATTTGTGTGTTTTGAAAGGTAAATTCGATATCATGAAGAAACATATATATGAAAATTTGAACTTTTAGAGTTCTTGAAGAAGATACATGAAAATACCTATAGTATAATCTAGCTAAAAGGGGAAGGGTCCCGTTGACAGGTCAAACACGTCGAAAATCAAGTATATTTTTAATGTGTACAAGCTCCTAAAATGTCTATTCAAATATTTGTTTTGTATTTTGTTACAATATTGTTATCCAATTAGATTTAACCTAGTAATGATTTTGACCTGTAACCCAATCCGCAAGACCACAACGCCATATGCCACCTCTATCGACTTTCACCAAAACATTGGATGATGAATCACATAGGTATATCCTGTTTAATACAGGGTTTTCTTGTTTTCTTAAAAGAAAATTCTTTAAATCAGAACTAGTTAATCATATGAGATAAAAAAAAAAACTATGGTCAACTGGAAGTCAGCAGTTTTCTCTTTAAGTTAATATCATGTTCTTTTCTCATTCTACTTATATTAAAATTGTGCAATTATTAAATAATGAATTCATTATATAGAATAATACATACTATAATTAGCATTGTAAACACAAACAAGAAACTAGATAAGAGGACAAAAGGATAATAAACTTTACATAGCCATTGAATGTCTCCACAGCTTTCTCAGCTTCTTCAACTGTGCTCATTGTCACAAACCCAAACCCTCTACTCTGTTCTGTATCCCTATTATATATCACCTACAAAACACACATGCAATCCACCACTTCAAACACACACAAATTATGAAATCTTGAAAAACTTAAAAATAAAAATCAACATTTTACTACCTCAGAAATCTCAACAACACCAGCAGAACTGAAGATTTGGGCCAATTTCTCACTGTCAACATCATAAGGCAAATTGCCCACAAAAATCTTTGCATCTTCAGGTGGCTCAGAATATGATTCTTCTTCATCTGGTTCACCTTCTTGTTGTGACCAATCTGAGGTGTGGGCAACAAAATGGGATAATCTTGAAGGTGAAATCTTGTTTTTTTGAGAGACCAATGATGAAAATTGAGATAAATTTAGGGTTTTTAAGGGTTTGAAAGATTGGGGTGGGTATGGAATTGACCCAAATGTGGTGTGTATGCTAATGCATTTAGGGGTTAGCAGTTGAAATGGTAGAATTGCAGTGGCAGAAGTCATAACAAGAAGGTGTGGAGGAGATGCAGGAAGATAAGAATGGGAATTGCAAGAGGCAAGGACTGATTCTTTCAGATTTTTCATAAAGAGGGAGATATTGTGAGGGACATTTATTTTTATGACAATTGTGGTCCTTATATAATGAGATCTGCCATTTTTGGTCCCTGAAGTTGATTTTATTTTTAGCACAAAACCCACAAGGGTTGACGAATAAGGGTTCAAACGAATCGAGTTGCTCGCGATCTACTTAAGATCGAATCAATAAAAGCTTGAAACGATCCGATATCTATCAAGTGAGCCCGAGTTGAGTTCAAGTTTTAAAAATTACTAGACGAACAAACTCGAACTTTAAAAATAAAGCTCAAAACGAGCCGAGCTCGAGCCTGAGCCCTCTTAAGCCAAAATGAGTTGAGTCCGAGCCTATACAAGCTTGGATTCGGTTCGACCTGACTCATTTACACCCCTATCGACGAAGATAACTCATTTTTTATGGTTTTTTAATGTATAACTGCCTATAATTTTTACTTTATAATTTTTACTTGATCTTTTCTCTTGTCACATCAATCGTTCCATACTCTTAGACATGTTGTGACAATCGTTTCATACTCTTAGACCTTAAACAGGTTGTACACAAGAGTAAATATGAGGGTATATGAGCATAAACAAACAACATCTAATACAAAGTATAAATAGGTGTATAATAAGTTTATTGGATACTTTTATATATAAATTTATATTTTAGGAATCTATTTCTACTACTTACACGAGACATCTAAAATCTCAAATCGATCATAGTTGATATGTTCTATCAACTTTGATAAGTTATAATTTGATTGTAGTCTTTTTACTTGGATCATAAAGCTTCCCACCACTAAGAAAAATATTCTTTAAGTTTGTGAAACTATATATGTTGTTTGAAAGGGAAATCATATATTAGAGATAATAGCATTTGGGTTGTTATATTCGATCTTTGATTAAAAGTAAATTTAGAAGTTTTTTTTTAAATAAAAAAAAGAAAGAAAAGAAACTTAGAAATAGTGAAAGTGTGATGACTTCACCATCAACACATTCCCTTATTTCTTCCAAATCCAAAATAACTTGAGATTCCTCTTTGAATCATGATACAAATTCATCAACCAACAAGTATACACGATCGAATCAACCACAACATCACTATCAAAGTATCAATCCATAAACCCTAACAATATCCACCTTGAATCCTCTTCATACTCTCTCGAGCAACAACTCCGTGTGAAGACGATTTGAACGGCGTAGGAGTAACCTGCAGGAAGAGATAATTACCAGCAAACAGATCACCGAAATGCGATCGACTCTCCTTAAGCCTCTTCAACACCTTCGCAACTGACGCCATAACCACACGAGCTTTTCGCCTCACGAACCTCTTCATCAACCTCGGGATCTTCATCTTCAACCTCCTCCTCATGTGCAATCGCTTCGGCCATCGGACGATTCTCGCCTTCGATTGATCAATCTCGATGCCGATTTCGTCGTTTCTGAGCCTCTGGTAGGAGAATCCAGTTGCGGACATGGTGATGATATTGTGATGGAAGAATTACAAGGTTTGTGGAGGAATTGGTGGAGTGTTGTTGATTTGGTGAATGGATGATAAGTAACAACAGGTGTTGGTGTTGGATCCATGTGATGTGAAGGTGAAGGTGAAGGTGTTTGATATGTGGTGGTGGTAGGGTTTGGTGGTTTATGAAGGTGTCAGCTGTTGGTGAGTAGAGCATTCAATGCATAGCCATGGTGGAAGGTGGGCAGAGCACTAACTGCTGCAGGTAACAATATCTAACTACTACTAATAATAATTATTATTATTATTATTATCACTATTATAACAATAATTATAATAATATAATAACAAGAAGTTAGTGGTATGTGGCCTGAAGTTCATCATACATATAATAATATATTGATTGATTTTATATGTAGAGGCTGAGAGGGTGTGTGAGACCGTGAGTTGAGGATAATAATGATAATAAGGTTATGATTATTTTCTTGTTTTTATTACTTCACTTGTTTATTTTTAATTTTTTTATTTGGTTTATTTGATCTTTTGTCTGACTTAATAATTTTGTATACTTAATACTAAATTATAATTTCGTGTAATACACGCGCTAAATAAATTTATTGTTATATGGTTTTATAATATAAAATAATATGTATTAAATTTTTGATATTATACGGATTGAATGAACTCATGTATTACACATTTGAAAATTAAAAGTTAGCATATTTAAATTTTTAATTATGAATAGTTTTTAATTAATAAATAATTATTATATCATTCATAATTAAGAGAAAAGAGAAACAGAAAAACCAATTATTAAATAGTTTAGAATGATAACAAAATGTTCGAATTTATTTTTATTTATTAGTTTAAAATTTATATTATTGATGATTTTATATTTTGGTAGTCTGATATATTCTAAGCATCAACACTTAATATTATCTTCATTAGAGTCCACTCTTCTTTTCCTTCTCTAGAAATATATCAATTATCCAAGATAATTTGATTAAATTTAGAGGAAACCTAATTTAGGTTAGTAATTATTGTTGGGCTAGAGCTAGACCTCTTAAAAGGAGAAAGCATATCACTTTCCCGTTAAACCATTAACCGTTAAACCATTAGACCTGAAGATTATTGTTGGGGAAAGATATAAAAGTAATATGAATGTGAAAATATTATTAAATGATGACGAGAAATACTTTGTTGTAGAAATGCAAATGTAAGCCCGGTTTGACCGGTTGCGGTATGTAGTTGAAATGAGTGCGGATCTAGGTTATATGTATATTATAGTCACCATACCTTGTGAAAGTGGATGGGCTTGCATTATGATGTAGGAGAGAATCGCGGCATCTCCATGTCAAGTGAAAGAAGAATAAAAAAAGGAAAGCTACTAGCAGGATCACATTCGCAGCAGAACACCACCCCCCATATGACCTTATGCTAAGAGTCTAAAATAGACTAATGAGATTGAGTTGAACCAACACCTAGCTTCTTTAACCCACTGACAGAGAAAAAAAGGTAACTGATTCCATAACATTTAATTACATTAGAATGAATTCACATGGATAAAAAAATAAAAGTAGATATCAATGAAATTCTTTACATCTCATACTACCTGGTTTTAACATACTAAAGTCTCTAAACTTTTATAAACGGAGAAATCACTTGAACCAGATTTTTATACGTTCAAGTTTTTTTATTACCTTTTTGGAATTCACATACTTGTGAAAAATAATAACTTATTACCTCTTATATTAGTCAAATTTGACAAAATAACATTTAACAGAAATCTTTACCATCTTACAGTCACAAATTTAAAAATAGCAGCATATCATCATCTCAAATCTAAATTTTATAAACAACATACTGAAATTGATTTAAGGGTCTTTTTCATGTTATTAATATTATGATGAGATTAATAAGAACATATGTTAGTTTTATGTTACTATCCACTAGCGCTATTTATAAATCTTGTCTCCTCAACCCCACAGGTCAAGTGGAATTTAAGGTAATAGACTAATAATGGCATGGAAGTTTCTTACACGTGTACATAATCTAGAAAAAATATCAACAACACTGCATAAATGGACGCATCACAAATATAATGCTCGAGGCCGCTGGTTCAAGCTCAAATATCAGCAGACTCGAATAATATTACAGATAATTGACCCATACCCAAATACGGGCTGTAAATAACCCAAACATATATAATAAATTAATTTACAAGTAACCCCAGATACTCTTCCCCTTTACAAAGCCAGAACCGTAAATTAAACAAATTAAATATCATCAGCAAACAAACCTTCAACTCGTATCAAATCAAACCAGTTGAGCAAAAACAACCTTAGTAAAGCTTAATTCTGGTTTCGATTGACCTCCTGCAAATCGGGCACGACTTGAGCGGTTGTCCACAATCACAACATGTCTGCAAAAAGCAAATGATATAGTAACATGTCAAAACAGATGATTCTTTGTGCTGGTCGAAACGGGTCAGGTTAGATCAACCCAATCACTTTTGTCCAGATTTTTTTTCCTTCTTTAAAAAAATGGCGTCTTGGATATGAATATAAAGATTGTTTGATGTCAACAAAATAATCTAGTTTTGTCCAAGTAACAAGTTTCAGGTGGTTTACGTATGGATTAGCAACTCGTTTCTTCTTAATCTATTTCTTTTTAAATTTTAGCAATGTTGAAAGAGTTATACCTGATGTCCACAGCCAAAGGCCATATCCTTTGGGTTGGTTAGGCAAATGGGGCATAGCTGTAATAAAAACAGAAGATATTAATTAACAGTTTTTTTCTCATAAAGAGATGACATTAATATTTCTTTATGAAAATAAAACCAAAGCAAGAGGATATAATGAAGACGTACCTGGTTTTCATAGGTAGAAGCTGGGATAGGTGGTGCACTTTGCTCTACACTAGTCGGAGGATAATAAGGAACAGCGGTAACAGGGGCGTTCTGGTCATAATAAGGTTGTGGGTCCTGAAAACTAGTTGAATGTGATGGATTTCTGCTGCTAAAAGAAGGTACAGCATGAACTGGGGGAGGAAGGGCGACAAGTTTGGGAGAAATTCCTTTGCGAGTACTGTTTGATTCAAAAACAAAAGATGTGATATGACAGAACAAGAGTGTCAACACAGGTCAAACCTATGAAACCGAAAGGTGATAAATGGAAAATAGAGCAAGTCAGTTTACCCGAGTATATTCAGTTCGATTGTTGCTTTATATTGAGTAGGAATTTCCATTAATGCTGCAAGAGCAAATTCTGTCTCCTTTCGGATTGGTGGCACATTTTTGGCCATGATTTCCGTGAAATTCACGAACTTGCATTAGAAAGTGAAGTAAAATGAGAACATATGTTTATATTATAGTTAAAATTATCTCACAAATATCCATTGAAAAATAATTAGAGGTGGCAAGATTAACGTGTCAGCTAGCGAACTAACAGGTGAAACAAGTCTATTTTTGTAAGGGTTGAAACAAGTAGGATTGAGCCAAGAGCACTTTGTTCCCTTCTAATATTATTTTCAAACAGTTACAATATTTTACAAATACAAATTTATTACAACAAAGCGATTTAAGAGGTAGTGTGGATTAAAAATACAATACACGAATGTAGCTATTTGACACGAAATCAAGTTTCATTAACAGGTAGAAATTGTCACCTCTCTAAATCATACTGAAATTAGCAATTGATGATACCTGGAAATTGTCAAAGCTGCGAGAAGGGATATTATCATCAAATTCCCTCATTGTGTCCCATGGCCCGTCACCAACTCCAACTAATACAATTGATAGTGGAAGCTTGCTGTCAAAAATAATATCTCATTTCAGCTTGAAACCATTTAAAACATCTAAACCTATTAAAGTTGCAGAATTTTACCTCGCTTCAACAATGGCATCTACAGTTTTTTGTTCTTGGGGACTCAATTGGCCACGTGCAGTATCCACACTTCTTGTTACCTATATAATTCACAATATTGAATTCCATACAATTGAAAAGAAGCAAATTTTAACCATGAAGCTCATTGTCATCAAGCAGACCCTTAATTTAGAATATGACTTTTTAACAGACAGAAATGTATATGGAACAAGAGAATATAAAATATTACCTGACCATCAGCGATGATAACCAACACATGGTATTGTCCACCGCTTTCTTCAACAATTGTCATAGCCTTTTCAATTACAGGGGCGAATGACGTTGGGCCTGTGGTGACAACAGATACACATTCAGCCAAAAACAATATGATAAAACTGAAGTAGGAAGCATAAACGAAGAAAATGTAAGAAAAGATCGACACACCTGCAAGCTTTAGATGGGGTAGAATCTCCCTGTACCTATACAAGACTTCCTCAAATCCATTACAACACCTCTCTTCTGGATAAAAACTGAAAACATCTTGATCATGTGTGGATGCTGCCATTTAAAAGAAAAAGTTTAAGACATTTCCGAATCAATATTTATGTTTCTTATAGAGAATAAATTCTTGGCTTACAAAACTATACCATCTCCAAATCCATAACAGGGGATCAAATTATCTTCGTCAAAAGCTGCTAAGGTTTTCCCAATAATGGATATTGCCATTTCATAAGGATTCAAACCATCTCCAATATGATGTAAACTTTTTCTGTGGAAGGATCTTGAACCTATTACCAAAAGCATGGTTAACATAACCACTGTGTAATGTAATATAGTCATTATCAAGAATTATAATTTTACCTGTCCACTCATTGCTCTTGGTGAAGTCAATACCAAGTATAAGGTTAGACGACTCTAGCCCTGCCCGTGCAAGAGCCTCACTCACCTGCACAGAGAAAAAGAATATATCATTTAAAATACAATACAACTTCCAAAAGAACTACATGTAAAGAAAGAAATGCACAGAATTTGTAATTCCACAAACAGCCACAAGATTCCACCACAAAGAACTCATGCAATGCTAAATTAAAAGACCAATGCTATACAAGTCAGCATAAAAAATCATAAAAATAAAAAGATGTTAACAAGATTTTAGGATACAAGTCAGCATACAAGATTATGTCCAAGCATTCACAGACAAAATACATTGTTAGTCACACGTTCCACTGATAACTGATAAGATTGCCATACAGAAACTGGTCCAAGTATAAGGTACTTATAAATATAGATGCCATTATCAAAATGCTAAGAAATAAGAATACTATAAGGGACCTGATGGTACCTGTTCCAATGAACTGTAACTATCAGCAATTGTTGAATATCGCCTGTCAAACTTACTCTGCGGTCTAGGTGGTGGACCGCCATAAGGTGGAGCTTGAGTTGCAGCAGCTGGTGCAGGTGCCGGTGCTGGTGTTGCTGCAGGTGCAGGATGCTGTTCTGGTGCGTGTGCTGGATATGCATCCTGAACTGGATAATTTTGCTCGTATTGAGATGGATAATTTTGCTCGTACTGAGATGGATAATTTCGCTCGTATTCAGATGGATACGAATACGAAGGCGGAGGATAACCTCCGTACTGATTTCCAGAAAAAGACGAAGTTGTTTGATAGGATGTAGACCTATAACTCTCGTCCTCCTCCCTTGAATTTTTAGCACCCATCGAAATCCAACTAGTTTAATCCACTTAACTCCAAACTAATCTTCCCTAACAACAGCCTTCTGTAAGGTAAATAAGATAAATAAGATAAATATCGAAGACAAACAGTAAATGAAATTCCGTGCCCTAGAAATCCATCGGTGCTACAAAAACCTAATAAGGCGATTACAGATGAAGTTCTCCGACGTTAGCTTACCGATCAAGTCACTTAACTCCACGTATATCGTCCCGCAACTAAAATGTTCGAATCAAAACAGAAGGCAGATAAACAATCAAACAAACATCTACAGTAAGATTTGAATCCACACAAGTTCGTCAACACACGGCACCAGCATGTCATACGATCGATAATTCGATATGCGTTACAACGAACCAAAAGCGTATAGTCAAACTAGATCAGCGAAGGTTTGATGATTCAACAACAACAGTGAATTCGAACTTTCGAATCAGTAATCAAGCATATTCAGAAGCGTAAATCAACAGATGATGTAATGAATCTAGATGAATGCTTCAAAGAGACGAACCTGAAGATCAGATCTTCTGAAATATTATATTATAATATATGATATGATGCGATTGACACTTTGGTGATACTTGTAAGAACAACAATGGAGGAATCCGATTAACAATTTACTACGAATGAATGTAAAGAATTTGTTGTGATTCGAGATCGGTGCCAAATGATGTGTTAGGTGGAGTATGAGTGGGGGTGTGGGAGGAGTATACGCTACCGAAATGACACGTCAGCATAAAGGATATGCATTTAGCTTTACAGTAGGCCGTTAGAAAAGATATACACCAGATTGTTTATTACGAAAGTCACGGGGATTGCATCTCGAATAAGATTTTGTTTTGATGTGATATTTTATATTTATGATTTATCATATTTTATCCAATATTTATATATTTTCGTAACAGTAACTTACGTCTTAGTTAAAGGAGTGTTGTTTTAAACTTATTTTTAGTCTAGTATTTATTGGCTGTTAAAAAAGATAAATGAGTTTATTTTTTATTATTTTTAATAATATTTAATTAAAAAAAACTTTAACTCACTGCCCTTGATTTGAAATGATTTAAAATAATAAAACTTTGATCTCCTCCACAACTCTAATAACAAAAGCCTTGTATCATTTTGACCCTTATCATTCATTGCTCTCTAATAACTCTAAACTGCCACAAGAAAAACAACATGAATTAATTTTCTTATGGTTACATTTCCATAAACATTTTTCTGAAGCTGTCATTAATTAGAAATGGAAAAAACAAATAACGGATGCACTTTACACCAAGGTTGAAAGGCGGTCAAAATTTGATTCGTAAAAGGGTATATGAATAAAATATGATTGATGCTTTCGGATACCTCATTACAAACGGGGCACGAGTTGGATGAAAGGGTATCGCCTGCATAAAGGTGTTTGAGTGGGTAAGAGCGTTCACAACTCATTTCTTATATTTTTATGAGTATGTTTTTTATATTATATTGTATGGTTATAAATGATTATGAGTGAAAAATATGATAAATTTATTGTTCAATGTATTTTAGGGAATCACTGTTCAAAACCATATAATGGTTTTAATATATTTTAAGTGGTTGTGAGTGAAGAAGAGAGAAAAAATAATAATAAAGTTACAAATGAGAAAGAAAAAATAGTGATTTTTATTGTAATTATATGGATAAAGATAAGGAATGAGTTGTGAATGCTCTAACCGCATCAATCCTGCTCTCCAGAATAACATGTTAAATTGTTAACCTTTTTAGGGACCTAGTTGTTCCGCTCATTTGTAGATTCTGGCCTCATATTCCACGATAGCATGTTAACATTTTATCCAGATATTTAATATACTCGTTATTTATTTTAATGTGTAGTTTTAAAAGATTAAAGATACGTCGTCTTTACAAAGTTTAGAATAAACCAGATTTATTAAATGTATGAATATTATAAATAATTTAAGATTAAAAAATCAATATGTAAAATTCTTTTTAAGTATTTTATTGCTATAAAAGTAAAATGTTATTTGATATGAATACAATTGTGAAACTACAATTAAAGCGGACGTATTTAGATTTATGATTCTGTCTTGTTTACGAGTTAAACACTCGAAACAATAAAGCATTTCAATTGTTAATAATGGCAATGGTTTTGTTGCATGTTGCTTAACAAAATAGTGAAAATACAATCATTTACTATCACTCATATACCAACTTCGGTGGCAACAGTGTCACCAACCAGGGGTACTTTAGTATTTTTCTGTTGGTGATATCAACTTTCAACGTTGGTCATTCACAAACGATTGCTACTGCCACAGTCGCCGCTACGTGCACGCGGGTAGTTGAACCCACCCATTGTCGTCGGAGATTCGAGGATCGCAGGGCGGCCAGATGTAGGTCGCTGGACCCATGATTTGTTGTCATGGCTTTGGTGACGAAAAGCTGAGAGTGAAAAGACGAATACCCAAAGCGGAATGAAGACAAGTATCTAAAGACAAATCCATCGTCCGTATGTGATGGTGGTGGCCGAGGTCAGGTGGCAGTGGTTGTCGAGTTCAGGTGGCGGTTGTGGCCGGAGATTGTAGAAGAGAAATGTAGTTCATGTAAAAGAATGTAAATGAAGATTTTGATGATGACGATGATTCAAATATGATTATAATATACTGAGATGAGATCTATGGACTTCAAAACACCATCAATTGTATTTTACTTCAAATTCAAATCCGTGGTTGTCTTTCGTGATTAACTCATAAGGTATATTACACAATAGATAAGCTAACTAATTCATAAGTATATCTAAATAAATATATTTTATACTTTTCTAAGAAAAAAATAATTCGTATTTGACATTTCAATTTCAAGTTTTGTTTTACGTTGTAGTGTGCAAGACATCATACTTTTTCTACTGTGACATTTCAATTTCAAGTTTTGTTTAACAACATAAATTTCAAATGAATGCAACAGATGTGTAACGAAAACTTGCCATTAACCATGTTATTTCATCATATGGCTCTGACGCAACTAGCCAATTCTTTCGGTTAAATTACATTTTAAAATGTTTCGGTATATTCCTAAGTGTGTTAATGTTCATACCGTAACGCGTGTAACAATGTTTGCAAATGCGATGCTACTGCGGTCACGTCGAAACACGATTGTATGAAAAATGATCGGACTCCTATCGCGTAGCGCGGGTTAAAAGATTGTTGTTTTACGTTTATTATCAATGCTACATTCACTGTGTGGGATTGCATCAATTTTCCATGTTAAATTTTTTCATGGGTGGATGTTTCCGTTACAACGCGCAGGTCAAGAAAGATTGTAAGTATTCATTAGTAATGTCAGTGTTTTTTTTGTCTTTTTCTATATATAATTAGTAATGTTTTGAGTCATGTGGATTGAGTTTGATACCTTGAGTTCGAACCTCTAGGCTATATGTGTTTCGATCTCCAGTACGTTAATGTCAACGTGCAACACACGTAACGTGTCGGCAACCGCACTGGTACGTGTGGTCACGCCGAATCACACGGGCTACGTTTGTCTTTCTTTTCTTACACTTTTTACATTCAAACTTTTTTTAAAAGTTATTACACTGCAACATGCAAGAACTAATATTGTTTCTATTTATGTTTGAAGCGCCAATGCCTAATGCACCTGGCAACACGTGTTATGTAGTTCACAAAACATGTTATTCCGTGCGATCACGCCATTACGCACCAGCCATGTTTCGCTTTAAAATTAAGTTTGGGAATAAAAATCCACCGCATCGCGCGGGTTAAAAAATTCGTTACTATTACTGACAATCTTTTTATATTGCTTTAATACACAGTTTAACATATAAATCTCTTGAACTGTTTGCATTTGTAGTTTATTTAATTTACAATATAATATATATATATATATATATATATATATATAT
>BJCM01080193.1:5493-25837 GCA_018326385.1 Flaveria bidentis
TAGTTGTAACATTTGGCCTTTGTCTTGTCAAACTCAAACTTGTTCTTAGTTGGGTTTTGGGCAAACTATCTTCTAGTTCTTTTGAAGAACTTCTTTGCTCTATAAGTTAACAGAGCCATCTATTGGGCAATGTCCATATATACCATGTCATTTGGGCTGAAACACTCTAGATCATCAAAGTAATACTGATAGTCACTAGAGTATCCATTTCCTAAGACAAAGGCACAACTGTCCTGAAAAGAACTTGGCTGAGCCTATTTAGACCTTGGTGTCTCATGGAATTTGATGTATGGCCCAGAAGAATAGGATGGCTGCTAGGAATAGGTCAGATGCTACTGAGGTTGGGGGCCTTGAGCCTGCAACAACCATTAAAGTGTTGCTAGCAGGAAGCCTTGAGGGTCTGCTTATCTGGTGGCCTCTCTTGTTCTCCATCTCTACATGGTATCCATCAAGGATGACATATAGTTCAGTCATGGTGAGAGAGTTCAAGTTTTCTGACCTCTTGATAGAGACATAGTAGAACGTCCACTCATTTGGGAATGCACTCATGAAATTTCTTGAGAGATCTCTCAACTCAAGGGCAATTCCCATTGACGGAAGGGAGGAAATAAGATACATATACCTGAACTATTGCTGGCTTAGGATCTCTCCAGTAATATAGGTGAAGTTTTCAAACTGTTGCTTCAATGAATCTTTCTTGGAGTTATTCGAACTGGGGTACATCTGGAACAAGGCATCAAACAGTTCTTTAGCTAACTTGCAATGCTCAAAACCCACCATCATAGAGTTTGGTATTGCAGTCATCAGAATAGTCCAGCTTTTTGCGGTCTTCATCAGAGTAATCTTCTACAGCCTTTTCTATCATGGCATTGTTTCCTTCTGGTGCTACAACATTTGGTCTGTACGGACCATTGATGATAGATTGCCAAATTTTGCCTTCTTGGTACTCGATGAAGCCTTCAATACGTCTGCTCCATGATACAGTTTTAAGGGGTGATGATGGGTGCTTTGGTCATCATCCCCATCTCATCTTCAGACTTTTGGTTGAGGGCCATTTTGAGAGTGATGAAAGAAATAGTGAAATCAAGGTCGATTTGGATGGTAAGATCTCACAATCAAGAGCTTGAAAAGCTCCGATACCAATTGCAGGATCGGTTTTTGTCACTACACACTTGTTTTCTCTCAAACTTACTCAATCACACTCAGTTAGATGATGCAGTGTTCCTCTAATTAATAATAATATACCAAGTAACTAAGAACATGAGAGAATAATTTTCAAGGTACTTCTATATATTACTTCTCAACTGAAAGTATTAAAAGACTCTTACAAGCATGTTACAAGAGTTACATTGACTAAAGCAAATACTACGATGCTTTGGTACCAGCCGGATATACGTTGGTACCAGCTAGAAACATATGACTAAAGCAAATACTAGGACGCTAAAGACAATGTATCTTAGATAAAATATTATCTATGATATGGTAATCATGACATGTCCATGAGTTACCTTTTGTCACCAACTAAAGTTGGTAACTGTACTAACTGATAAAAGGTAACCAATGGAATAAAGTATGGTCAACTACATGGGCATGAGAAAGCACCATGCAGTATCTCAGATATTTGCAACGGAGTGTTAGAAGGATCATACTTATATACACTGGTTCATAGTAGCTTCTTCTGAAGGTTAACTGCCTTCAGAAGAACAAGTTCTTTCTGAAGCCACTTAAACTTCAGAAGAAGCTACTTCTTTCGAGGCATGAGGCCTACTTCAGTCTTGAACTTCAGAAGAGAGAAGACTTTGTCTTCAAAAGTTGTAGTTTTCCTTCGGAAAATTCTTGAGGCATAATATTCGGAAGTTCTCACTTTGCCTTCGGAAGAACTCCATTTTCCTTTGGAAGTTCTTTACTTAGCTTCGGAAGACCTTTATTAGTTGTACCAAAATTGCCTAAGTGTTTGGTTTTGATAGCACCATCCTATATAGATCCAACAGAGGGGATAAGGTAACCTCACCCTACTAACCGTCTTCGGGGGCTTAACCCTTAGCACTATCCTGCCCTTCCCAGTCTCCTAGTCTTTGTCTTTCTTGGACCTCATCCTTTCAGCCTTCATATATCTAAAAGTCTCATGGTTCATTTTGTCTCTTCATAATCTCTTCTTCAAACAGTTTTGCTCGTTCACTCATCTGTGAGTCAATCAAAAGAATCTCTGCCAGTCTCCTGAGATCCCATTTAGGCAAGGTCTTGAATATGTTCCTTTTATGCAGATAGAAGATCCTTCCTCCTCTCCTCTTGATCATAAACATCTTCAGGCTTAAATTGTGTTTCCACTTTACTATCTTTTTTTAGACTCTTTCCTGCTTGACCCTTAAATGTTCTGTAATAATGGAGTTAGATCTTCTTGCTCCTTCTCCTTTACAAACCACTCTTCCTTCTTTAGCTCAATCATGTTTCCATAAGCAAAGCCCTTCTTGGATACATAATTCAGGGGTTGTTCATCCACCTCATAATACTCTGTCTCAAAGTAATAGTCTACCAGCTACTCATCATCTTCATCTTCATCTAATAGATTCTTCTTAACTCCTTTTTAACTCCCTCAACAGTTTGTTCTCTAACTATCTCCTCACCACCAAAACCTGTATCAATATTTAGCCTCAAATCTATGAACCCTACTTCAATCACCTCCATAATATTTTTCCCAGTCTCCTTCCTTCTAGTCTTAGTCTCTCTCTCACCAGCACCCTTATCACCAGGTCCTCTTGCAGGTTTCTGCTACATAAATGGTGCCCTCTCTTTCCTTAGATGAGGTACCCATATTCAGAAATGAGTATCTCGAAGTACCTATAAGATTATTTAGCTAATTAGTTATCCTGGCTGCAGCCTTAAACTCATTCAGCTCAGTCAGTAACCTCTTTATTAAAGTTTGTTGGTCTATCATTATCTTTCTCATACTTTCTATCATGTCATCTTTCTTCGTTTCTCTTAACTCATGATTTGTTAGTTTAGTCTTTATTAATGCTTAACTCATTATCAAGAGATGAGTTAAGGTTCCTAATCACATCCTCATCCAAGTTTCTAATTTCATCTCTTCTTTAAGACTCAGTAAAAGTCTGATGTTTGTGCTTGGACCTCCTCTCAGTCATCCTCTCAACATCACCTTGATCTGCCTTCTTCTTTGATATTTTCTCCCTCTCAGCTCTCAAGGCCTCCTCTAGCTAATCTATTTCTTCCTCAAAATCATAAGCTTTCTCCTTTGCATACCTTTTCCTGTTCTTCACTAACTTAGCCTGTTTCTCCCTAGTGCTTGTTTTCAGCTTCTATAACCCTTAATGTAATTCCACCTTTCAGTTGGATACATGTTCTCACATAAATGAGTAATCCTCCCACTAAAATCATGCCTGATTGCTGAGTTGTCAGCAAAAATCCTGGTGTTCATCTGTACCAGTCTCTTAATTTCTGTCAGGACCGTGTACGTACGAAATACTAACAGATTTTGCGTGAGACCAGATCAAATAATGTGGAATCCTATTTGATTGGCAATCCAATCAATGAGAACGTTAACCCGATCGATATAAGAATGAACTAAACATTAAGAACGAGTAGGAATCGATCAAGAACGAACTTTGATGTTGGACTGGCTGTCTTGGACGTTCTGGACGGCTAGGGTTTATGAAATATTCGAAAGTGTTTTCGATTGTTTCGAATTGTTCTTTTTTTCACGAATTAAGTGGTATTTATAGGTTTGTACTTTTTATTCGTATGACTAAACCATTAGCATGGTTCAGTCGTGTGACTGAATCATGCCACTGAGTCATATGCACGACTGAATGTTCGATCGTGCGACTGAGTCAATCTTATATCTCAATCATACGACTGATCCAGTCTCCTGGTTCAGTCATGCGACTAGTCCATAAGCATAATGTATTCATGTGTATGGTCCATAAGTATGGTCCATTAGCATGAATAATCACCCGACTAGGTTGAACACATTTCTTAATCATTATTGACAAAGAACCATGCACAACAACCTCAAACCTATATAATAAGTTCATATATAAGAATTAGACTTATCACAATAATAATAATATGAAATAATTAAATATTAGTAAACATCAACCACATATTATATTTCATTAAACCATTTTATTACATATGTGTAAGACATGAAAGACTTTTACATTTAAGCTCATAAACTAGGAACATCATGTATCTATAAACTCCCCCTTGTTCCTAGTTTACCCTATCGTCTAACACTCTTCACATGTTCATGGAATTTCTTGTACTTCTCCTCTCTTGTAACTCCTGCATGTATTTCAAATGCAAAGCAGAGTCTTATCAGATGTTGGAACTGTAGAGCTTGTATGATATCCTGCGTGTCATAGAACAATGGCCACTTGTATAATGTATAGACATCTTCAACAGACAAGTTAGTAAGCCACATTAGGTCAAATACCCTGATAGTCTCTATTTTTCTGTTCAAAACTATGACCGCTTCTCCCATCCGCCAATCATAATACCACCATTTGAAGTGTGGAGTGACGTCCTGAGGCATTTCCCGTAAGGGAATCTTTAACATTGTGCGCGGGGGACTCCACTTCAGTACCACGTTTGGTCTCCCAGATATAGGGTCCACTTCAGACTTACGAATGAAACTCTTAGGTTGTTAAGGTCTGAAGTTTACCCATCTAGTGTGGTATTCTTTCTTCAACACAGCCTCAAACCATCCTGACATCTTCCTTGGGTTAGCATACAGAAGATCTAAGCATGCCAGACGGTTGAGCTCAAAACCAGGAAGAGTCTTCAGATCATGAGGATATTTGAAATACTCGATCCCCTTCTCTCTCTTAACTGCATAGACCTCCAAGTCTTCAAAATACGCCCATGCTATAACCTTGCCTGACACTTTTTGATATCTCTTTACTCTGTAGAGTTTGGTGAAGGCATTCTGTTTTGGCGGCGCGCGTGGGCTTTTATCTCAGCAAAACAAGTTGCCTATTCAGCTTTCTTTAAGTCGACATTAGCGTCTAAAGCTTGGGCTTGGCTTTCATCTTTTTCTTTCTCTTTTTCCATCTTCTACTGCTTCTCAAATGTAGCACCGCCAAAAGTATCACCCAAGTTGGGGATAACATTACCTTCGTGGTCAGTTTACTCTGGATAATGATCATCTGTGACATCTTCTATCTCTATCTCATCCCCATCTTTCAGCTCATCCTTATTGGCAACATCTACTTCTAGAGCATCTTTGACAAGCTCATCAGGATTCAGTCTGAACATTTTAGCGAGTTGCTCATCTGTTAGATCATGGATAATCTCTCCTTCCTCCGGAGTGTAGCTCACAGAACTTCTGACAATCCCTTCCAAGTCAAGAATCATGGTAAGTTGAGCCTTGACTTGCTGAAGGGGGATGACATCATACTCATCTTGTTTATGAGTTTCATCTCATTGATTAAACATTTAACATACCACACATAAGTCATTAAAAAAGACATTAAGACATAGACAAACATAGTTAATTATTAATTACATTAATGTAATATATAATTCAAGTACAAAAGTTTTAAATACAAAGACATCTAATTATTAATTTTGTCTTGATTTGTTATCTCTTCAGCTGGAGGTGCTGAGGATGAGGCTCCTTGATCTTGGTTTCTTTTTGTGCGCCTCTCCTAAGCTTGAGTGGAGGCTGATGCAATAGCATCACCTTCATGATCATCATCATCCTCTTTATCTTTACTGTTCGGTCCTCCTTCATCATCATCTTCTTCTTCATTAGATTCATCTTCATTCACATCATCATCTTCATCATCATCACCATCACCATCATCACCATCTTTAATCTTTAACGGCTCACTCTTTGATCCCTTAAGCTTTAGCATTATCTTCTTATTCTTCTTCTCAAGACCTTCAATCCTCTTTACCGACACCAACAACAGCTCATTTTGACTTTTTAGTGTGTGGTGGGCTCAGCCTAATGCTCTCTCGTGCTGGGCGTTCTTCTCACTCAGCTGTACAATCTGCTTTGCCTGAGCTACATTCACCTCCATCAGCTGGTTTAGCTGAATAGCCCTTAGCTCATCTGTTGCAATTAGCCTTAGAATAATGCGGTTGATGTTAGGAAGTTGCTCCTCTAACCCAACCATGGGCATAGTAGGTCCAAGTGAGAATGTGGATTGGGTGGAGGGACCAGCTTGGTGAGTGGTTGTGGTAGTGGTGGATGTGGTGAAGATTGGAAGTGGAATGTGAGTGGATTGTGGAGGAGTAGGTGTATGAGTGGTGGATGGAGTGGTGGCTGTGGTAGTGGGTGTGGTAGTGGTGGTGGGTGTGGCAGTGGTGGTAGCTGTGGTAGTGGTGGTGGCTATGATAGTGGTAGTAGTGGTTGTGGTAGAAGATGTGATCAAAGTAAACCTTGGCCTCTTACCCTTTTTTCCATAAGGATGAGCCATCCTCTTCTTCCTAGAGCCTTTAGAAATAAAAGCTCCCCCTGGACTGATGGGTTGGTCAGCTGTACGTCCATTAACCACCTCTATACCCTTCTTAGTGGCCACAATCCTTCTCCCAACTGTCCACACCAGTGGCTCATCATCTGACTCCTCGTCTTCTATTATCAAGAAGTCTTGGTGGAAGGCAGCCTTTTCTGTTCCACCAGGTGCCTCACCATCTTGACCCTGATCTTGTAGTCATCATCATCGTCTTTTTCATATGTGGGTGCCATGATGGGCTCAACATCGGAGTCACTGTCGTCGTGACACCACTTCTTGCGAGAGGGCGCCACATATTCCTTGTTGGCCAAATGACCAAACAGTCTCCTCACCAGTGGCTTCACGTGCTTCCCCCGGTAGACCTTCATCCTACCCAATGTAGTGTTATCCATAACCTCTAGGACTACAACATCATCCCTCTCTTTCGGTAGCGAAGGAAGCTTCTGATCAATGATCATCTGTAGAAACCTTGGGTACATGCAAAAGCCTTCCTTTCCCTTGGCCTTGAGGTTCTCGATCATGTAGTAGAATATCATGTGTGAGAAACTGAACGGGTGGTTCAGTATAGAGAAACATATGCGTTCTGGATTTGATCTGACATCTCTTCGAATCCTCCTCTCCTTGACGCAATGCACTTGAGGATGACGTGAGCCAAGTACTTAAACTGGGGGCACAGGTTGCTCTTGTTGAGCACACCTGCATTGATGTCCCCAGTATACTTCATTCTCAAAAAGCATCTCCTAACAGTCAGAGGGTGTAACTTGGTTGGGTAGGCACCATCCTCACCTAGATCCAAGACTCGCCTAAGATCTGTTGCACTAATACTAATCTCCTGTCCAAAGATCAAGCTCCGGATACTGTGGGGCTCTGTGGACCTATCAACTGTAGCACCTTCCCAAAAGGTCTGCTATAGCGATCTGTATGGAGTGCAGGGTGTAGATATGGCCTTAAAGATCCTGGGTCTCCTCAAAAAGGCTATGATCCCAGCAAACTCGGAAGCATTCCGAGAAGTATTATCTAAGTGTGCATAAATATTGTGCTTGGAGCTCATCGTCCATCTATCAGACATGTTGCTGTAACACCAGAAACGTATACATTAGAGTTGTGTATAGGAGATGATCGTTGAAACTTAAACTGTTTTTGATCAAACTGGTTCAATCATGCAATTGAACCATACAACTGAGTTTAGTCATGCGATTGAGCCTACGGCTGAGTTTAGTCGTGTGATTGAGCTTGTGACTAAACTTAGTCGTATGTTAAGCCATGCGGTTGAGTCAATCGTGCGACTGAGTCACCGATTGATTCATTCGTGCGATTGAATCGTGTGCCTGGCTCAATTGTACGACTAAGGTTCATTCGGAGTGTCCATTCGCATATTGCTCTATTCGACACTCCAACCTCGAATCTTGGTCAAAAAATTTTGTTAGACTTTGTGTTTAGACTCATTTGATTCACAGGGACTCTTAATATCACTTAATGTCCTTCATATCAACGATTATGTCCATTTAAGTTGTCTATTTGAAGAGTTATTCTCATTTCTTCATTTCAATCAATTAGGTCATTTAGGTTTGATTACACAGGTCATTATGATCGATTTTAGTCTCACAATACCTGTAGATTAATGAGAAATTAGTTCGGATCAGAATCAGTGAGTAATCAAAGTAAAAGAAATTTGCAAAGAGTTTTTGCGTATGAGAGGCTTTTGAGAGCTTTGAAGGGTGGTAGGGAATGAGACCAACTCACCCCTCTATTTATATTGTCTTAATGTTCAGTCGTGCGACTGGACCCATACGCATGCTCTATTCGTATGATTGGGGTTTAGTCGTGCGACTGGCTTAGACTTCATCATCCAGTCATACGATTGGTTCATTATGTTGATCCAATCACATGATTGCCCCATACTCATGGTCCAATCGTGTGACTGGCTCATAATTATGGTCTAATCGTGCGATTGGCTTATACTTATGGTCTGATCATGTGATTGGCTCATACTTATGAGTTTGACGTTGAAAAGGAGGGACGAATTCCAGGTCATGTGCCTGGGCGCCCCATAATCGATAATCCAATTATTAGTGATAGCGCTGTAGCAGACACCTTGCACATTCGAAGGAATTGATCAGTTCAAGTTTGGGAACCAAGCCTTAACTGGCTTGGGTGAACTAGAGGAATCACACATCATGAACTCAACTCACTGTCCATCAGAGGATGAGCGCACATCGTTCTTCTTCTTGTTCTCATTATCAGACACATTACTTGATTTTTCTTTCCATAAACCAGTTTTGTCTAAGGCCTGTTTGTGATAAACAAACGACTGGCTTATGGTTTGAACTTTAGGTTCATTAATACTCTTAGGTGGAGTATTACATCTCTTTTGAGAAAAACTTGGTTTTGCATCATAAAGTTCAATTTTATTTTTGGGCGTCTGATAATAAGGACAATTAGGAGAAATTCCAACACTGTAACATCTTCTCCCTTCTACAGGTTGAGGAAAAAGTTTATGTGGGGTTGAGTTTGGTACGGGTGTGAGATGTGTCTGGTTGGGTTTTGTCACATCTTATTTAGATGTTTCTGCTTCTTTAAAAAAATTAATTGTTTTAACATTTTTAACATCTTTAACTTTTTGTTTAGTTGGACTTTGACGTGTAACACATGTTTGGTTAACTGGTTTAGTCATTTTGGGTTCAAAAGTAGACATGTGTGAACCTAACCTTACCTTAACCTTTTCAAATTGTCATCCAAATTTTCAATAGGCATCTTATCTTTTGATTTCAAAGTAGACTCCTTCTGTTTAGTGTTATTCTTCATAGGTTTTCCCATTGAATTGGGATCACTAACGAGAGTAGTGGACACCACATGATCCTTAACTGGGTTATTATTGATTAGTCTACTTTTAGTATTCAGAAGGATTGCATGTGGTATCGGCACTACTTTGTAACCCAAACCTTCCCCATTGCTTCGTTCTTTCACTGAGTTTTGTACAATGTGTGAAGAACTAGCCAAACTATGCAGTTTTTGTTTTAAATAATCAACTTCGACTTCTAAACAGCTTTTTCTTTCTATGTTTCTTCCAAAGAATTTAAATAAAACTTTATGTCATTTGCTTGATTTAAAGCAACAACCTTGGTTTCCCTTAGATGTTTACCCAAAAGTTCTATTTTTTCCTTGTAACTGCACTCATTTTGTTTTAATATACGATTGACCTCGGTGTAGAGTTGTAAATCGTTTATCAAATTATCATTGTGTTCTAATAACCTTGCAAAATTTAGATCAATGATATCCCTAAATTTGTCACATTCTGAACAAGCATGTTTAATAAATAATTCGTTATTAGAACTTACATGTGAGGAATCAGACGAGTCAGCCATCAACACCGTTTCAGACACTTCGTTTACTGTAGATTCTAAGTTCGTTGCTCTGAGCTCTTCCTCAAACAAGTGATTTACCACATTCACAGCTTCTTCGGTATCTGACATCGCTTGCTCAGCTATGATTTCACCTTCACTCGCAGATCCATCATCCAATGCCTCGACACAGGCAATATTTGATTCACTCAGAGAAACAAAGCGGAAGGACCAGTTTTGCCTATCATCACCTTGAGCAGTCAAGGCCTTTGTCTCTTTGCTTGAAGATGTAGTTATACTCATGTCTTTGACTTGATGGTTGAAGGTCAGAAATGGGTTTCCATTACCAGTTTTCTTGGGCTTTACACATTCATGTTTAAAATGCCCTTTTTCACCATAGTTGAAGCAAGTGACTTTGGTTTTGTCAAAACCAAAGGTTGTATCTTTAGTGGCTACTAGATTTTCCTCGTCTTTTGACAAACTTCTTTGCCCTTCTGATAGCACTCGCCAAGGCCCACATTATGTCCATCCTTTGTAGCTCATTTTTGTCAACTTGCTCATAATCCTCATCTGCAAGATGACAATTTCCAATCTTACCTGCAACTAAACCATCGTAAGATTATACAACCGCCGCTAGAAGATCCATATGTTCTTTGGCAACTTCCACTGTGATGTTACTGAGATTCTTGGTCTTCAGCTTTGTTGCATTTTCTTTAGGAACTATAGATTAGCTACAAGATGACCCTGATGTTTCGGTTCCTGAGGTACTGGTTTGGGAAGGAGCAGAAGAACTAGACACAAAAGTTGTTTCTAACGGTGCTCCTGAACCAGCTGGAGTTGGAACTGAGTTGTAGAGTGAAGAATTCTGAACATAAGATCCTTTTTCTACTTGTATTTCATTCTCAATTCTCCCTCCCTTAACTTCAGGATGAAGTCATTTATGTGTAATGTCACAAGAATGTCGTTCTGTCATAGGTTAGACACAAATGAATCCTATTTATCCGGCAAACCATCTGCAAAGCTTGAAACTTTATCTTCCATAGACGTTGTTACACCATGAGTGTGCAACTCACTCATCAGATGGTAGAACCTGTCAATAATGTCATCCAAGCTCTCATTCCCTATCAAGGAGAAATTATGAAACTCCTTTTTGAGAGCTTTAGCCTTCAGTGCTTTGAGTGTTGTGTTTTCGTCATATCTCTTCTCCAATGCTTCCCATAACTTTTTTGCCTACTTGTTCTCAGATAACTGATGAAAGATGTCTTTCGGTATCGACTGAGTCAACAGAGCATATACTTTCTTTTCAGCATTGAATAGAATCTTCTGTGCTTTACTCATTCCTCCTAATGTTAAATTGACTCCATTAGCACTGACTGTTGTTGTGTAACTAGTCTCAATGGATAATCATCTAACATTATCATCTTTGGCGGTTTATTACGATTACCAATCTCATTCTCCAGAAGCGGAAGATTCTGGATGCGAGAGTTTTTTTTGGTAGAAAATGCAGCAAATTGATCTTCCATTGCTGTAAACTTGGTACTTTTGGAACAGGAAAGTTTCACTCGTGCGAATGGACTATGAGCATGGGTCACTCGTGCGAATGAAGAGTGCGAATGAATTCAATCGTGCGATTGGTTTCGGTCGTGCCTATGAACAAGACGATGGGAATCAAACGACTAGAGTTGCTCAGTCGTGCGAATGAGGGATGCGACTGAGTTTAGTCATGCGGATGGAGTATATGATTGAGTTCAATCATGCGACTAGACTAATCTTGTGACTGAAAGCTGCTATTTTTGTAAAATCGAAGATTTTGACACTTTGACACAAAAACACGATTTTCCCGGAAACCCTAATCTGTCGTATGATGAAAAACACAACTTTTATGCATGCAAACGTCGAAAACACCTTTACAACCAACGTGGTGACTCTTTTGAATTAAAATGTGAGTTTTAACACCTAAACTAATCGAATCCACGCAAAATCAAGAGACAAAGCTCTAATACCACTTGTCAGGACCGTGTACGTACGGAATACTAACAGATTCTGCGTGAGACAATATTAAATAGTGCGGAATCCTATTTGATTGGCGATCCAATTAGTGAGAATGTTAACGCGATTGATATAAGAATAAACTAAACGTTAAGAACGAGTAGGAATCGATCAAGAACGAACTTTGAAGTTAGATTGGCAGTCTTGGACGTTCTAGACAGCTAGGGTTTAAGAATATTCACACGTGTTTCTGATTGTTTCAAATTGTTCTTTTTTTTTCACGAAGTAAGTGGTATTTATAGGTTTGTAGTTTTCATTCGTACACTGAATCATGCGACTGAGTCATACACACGACTGAAGGTTCAGTCGTGCGACTGAGTCAATCTTATCTCTCAATCATACGATTGATCCAGTCTCCTGGTTCAGTCGTGCGACTGGTCCATAAGCATTATGTATTCATGTGTATGGTCCATAAGTATTGTCCATTAGCATGAATAATCACCCGACTAAGTTGAACACATTACTTAATCATTATTGACTAAGAACAATGCACAACAACCTCAAACCTATATAATAAGTTCATATATAAGAATTATACTTATCACAATAATAATAATAATATGAAATAATTAAACATTAATAAACATCAACCTCATATTATATTTCATTGAACCATTTCATTACATATGTGTAAGACATGAAAGACTTTTACATTTAAACTAATAAACTAGGAACATTATGTATCTACAATTTCTCCACAAGACCTATCAAATTTTCACGAAGAAGAAAAATAAAGAAAATTAAGGAAATAAAGGTAAAATAATAAAGAAGGTTAAAAGGATATTAAATCATGATAAGCTGAAGAAATTTTCCGGAAAATCAGTGTTTGGCGGGATTGATGATATACTGTCTTTTAAACCCATGCCTTCTTCTTTTCAACGAGTAAATTGCGGCTTTTCTTATCATGTTTTGAAGTTAGTTTAGAGAAAACATAAATGACCTGGTCCCCACAAACATGTGGCAAAGAAACTCATCATGTCATCATGATATATTGAGCAATATCATTAACTCTGCTGATGTTCAATGGAGAGCACAAGAAGCACAGACCTTATAATTTTCAAATGATGAGAGCTTCAGGTCTATACTTACGTATAACAAAGGAGATGATCATTTTATCTTTTCTGATGAGAGCTTCAGGTCTATACTTATATATAACAGAGAAGATCATCAGAACATGTTGATGAGAGCTGCAGGTCTATGCTTACATATAACAGAGGAGATCATCACTCCAGGTCAATGTTTACACATAGCAGAGGAGATAAGCACGAAATAGAATACAAGATGAATCTTCTTTTACACAAATAGAGCTAGCAATAAGCACTATTGAGGTACATTTAATGTTCTTTGAAAAATATCAAAAACACAGACGTTATGCTCTCAATTCATGTTGAACAAGGACATGAAACTTTGTGATGACCAAAATTTCAAAGGGATAATCCAAGTCAAGATATTTTCTAATCCTATTAGTTTAGCCACAAGATCACTATCTACTTCGCATTCTGACTGAGCCTATCATGCATATCCTAACACAAAACTGTCGACCTCCTTCAAATCTTTCAGACAACAAAAACTTTATTCTATAAGAAATACAGATAAACTAGAGTTATTTCCCCCCGATTTTCTACAAAAAACAAGATGAGAGAAATATATACAAAAAATCCTGTCATTCATATTTTAATTGCCTTTCTTATTTTTGAAGCTACTCAAAAAATGGACAACCATAATCTACGTCACCAACCAGATTTTTCCATGCAGTTACACAAGCAACATAATCAAGTTGCTCGGTTAACATATGAGAAAGATTCAGGCTTCTCAAATGTCTATCGTTTCTTGGCTCTATCCAACTACCTCATTGGCACTCACAATCGACCCTCCATTATATGGAGATTAGCTATTAGACTTCTAGAGGACTTGCCAAGAGGCCATCTTGGATGATAAGAAGGCACTATCTACCACTGTGCAGGGGAGGATAATTTTCATCACTCCAGCCACCATCAACTCTCATCTTAGGATAGATGATGAAGAAAAAGAATTGTGCTTCCCCGAATCTATTGTGAATAACTCTTTTTAACAGATAGGCTGTGAGAGGGATTACTCTGTAAGAAAGTTCAAGAGAGGAAAGGTCTCCTCTTAATGGAAGTAGCTACTCCATGTGGTCATCCGCTCTCTATCCAACAAGCATGGAGGCTGGGATCAGATTCTTGAGGACCTTTCCTATAGAGTCCATAGAATCATTCAAGGGGTTAAGTTCAGGTATTCTCAATTTGTTTATACAAATATGCTTGTAAACATGGACTCCCTATAGTATTATTTATTCCCTAGATATGTTCAACATATTCTTAACTATGAACTAGGCTCACAGTTAAGGGTAACACATAACACTCTTAAGCTGGGACAGATGAAGATCGACATCTTTAAGACAATGAGAAATTTCACTGTGGGCTTCTTAGGGGATGAAACTCCCATGGTCCCAAAATTTTCAGAGCTCATTGCTCAAGGTGACAAATTGGAAACATAAGCTAATTTTGAACTCACACCTTCTACATCTGCACCACTCACACATCCCTAAATCACCCTCACCGACTCAAGAAGATCCAAATGAACCCCTGCACAAACCAATCAAGTTTTTCCAACCTCCATACACTTACCCATATAGGAAGAAATGGATAATAGAGCTCCCACATCTCTTAAGGAGCAAACCACTCCTATTATTTCTTTGATCAATGTTGAGGTTCATCATGCTTAGTCTAATGAGCTCACAACATCGACCTTAAGCCTTCACTTAGAGTCTCAAAACTACAGTGATCAACCTTTAGGGGAAAGTTACCATCCACAGCCTTTAGACTTCAACCAACCAATCCCAAACCCTGAATTCTATGATGATAAAGATAGGGGATTTAGTGAGTTCCATAAGTCTCTCTTCTCCACCCCTACTCAAGGAGAGATGAGTGATCTTGAATCATAGAATCTAACCCAAACTAAGGTGGACCTCCCTAAACCTATTCAGAAAGTCCATATGCAAGAGGCTCTTACTTTTGCAAGTGACTACATTATTAAGACCTTAACCATAGCAACCCAGACCATTAACACTTCTCTTGAAGATATCATGGTGTACGGGAAATCCAATAGGCATGAACTCCATAAAGGTGATAAGAAAGTAGACTTTGGTCCTATTCTCTTATCCCCCATGATTCTTCTAATGAAGATGATGGGAGTCTATAACTAAAGGTTCAAAAACTATCAAAAAAACATTCAAATATTTAGTTTCAAAGGTGAGTCACCTTGAATCTCAGGTGATTACCTTAGAAAGAAAGGTCAATTACCTCATTGATCTCAAGGGCAAGTTATCTGAGATACACCTCAATGGAACTCAACAAGGCCCACAAGCATGTGGATGTTGTGAACCTAACCCTTAGTTCTACTATACAAGAGGGTGATGCTACTAAAAAGGGGGAAAATTGCTACCTATAATGACAAAACCTAGGAGTTCCTCCAAGAGTATGGACATAGAGGATTCACCACTCTTAATTAAAGCTTTACATACTCAACAACCTTCTCAAGTCAACATTGATGTGGACTTACTCATTCAAACCTTGTTTGAGAATGGTATACCAAGGGCAATGTGTACTCCATCTCACCCAACTGAAAATACAAAAGTGGGATGGAGTTATGATGCTGAAAGAAGAGCGTGGGTAATCTCTAGGTGTTAGGGACAACAAGAAATCTTCAACTTCTATAACGTGAGATACTATGAGAGCACCTATCTAGTTGACCTACAACATGCTAACCCGAGTAAAAACATGTGAGCGACAAGGTTAGCTGATAGAATTAAAGACAAGGTGCTTGAAGTGTTCATGAGAAGAACCACGATATATATATATATATATATATATAGAGAGAGAGAGAGAGAGAGAGAGATAGAGAGAGAGGATAGCAGGCAAGACTATTGGTCAACTAATGTTGAGATAGATCTTAAGATTAGCTTTGAATGGGAAACCTTGGTTGATGGCCTGGTATTTGAGCCTGTGAACTTTGAGACATGAACTACTTTAGCACCCATTACCTTTAATGAGGGACCAGTTGTTGAGAGTGTCTCAAAACCTCTCTCTGTCCAAAGCTTAAGTGCCACACCAAGCAATGAAGGTCAAAACTCTTTCCACCCTCAGTCACATAGGTTTGTACAGGACCGTTTAGAGGGGTTGGTCACTTATAACACAAACACACAATAAGGAGAGTCGTTTTAGAATACTTAACATATCAAATAGGGAACTAATAACACAATAGGATAATACTTAGAACACAAGCAAAATATAAGACAAAACTAAGAGCAACACAAGTATATGGTTTTCAAGAATGTTGTATATTGCTCTCAAGTTCTTTTACAAGTGAAAAAATCATAAAGAAAGATACAAAAACCAGAGATACTTTATACTATATCCTACAGCCATTCATACTTAGAAGACCAGTTGGATACATTTGAACTAGACAAAAAAATCAAATGTAGAATCAAAAGGCAAATTATGTTTTGACTAGTGACTATAACTGACATCCTAATATATTACAAAAAGGATAAAAGTACATAAAGTAGAAAGCACAGACTCAAGACCTCAATGTACAGTTTACCAAAAGCATGGGCCTTTTCACCAACTCATGTAAGTTGGTGACTGAACAGAGTTGCAGCGAAAAGTGGTTCAGCTTTATGGTAAAGTACATTAGATAAAGCATGTATTCCAAAGTCTTCAAAAGATAATCTATCTTCACTTCTTGCTTCTTGGCTTCAGAAGACTTTGTCTTTGAAGCTTCGAAAGACTTCACTTTGGTTTCAGAAGATGTTGGTCTTGGCTTCGGAAGATTTTACACTTAGAATATCTCTAGTGCATGGTGTAAAAATTTCAAAGCATCTCTACTTTTGTACTTCAGTGCATGCATGCAGGAAAGACTTTGAATGTTTTAGGTGCATCAGCCTACATAAAACCTTGCAAAATCCCCATAGGCTTATGATACAAAACTATTAGAAGACTTTAGATGTTGACAGTCCTCATTATGATGATGACCATACCTTTCTTCATTGGATGGTCAGGATTACTCAAACTCTCATAGTATCTTCTCATCTTAAAGAGATCATGCAGAGGTAGACTGAAGATGTCCAGCCATGTGTACACATCTTCAGTACCTTGATCTCCGATTACATGCCATCTTTCTAGATTAGTGGAGTAAGTCTAGGACAAAATAAGTCTTCCTGATGCAAGAGAAACTACTTGAATGGGAGTTGTTTGAGCTTTCTCTTGATGCACTTCCTTAGTATGTTCTGACTCATCCTAAGGTCTGGAGGTGGATGACCTTGTCTTCTTCTTCTTATTTGACTTAAGCTTAGAGGCCATCCTTTTCCTCCTCTTTAAACTCTTCAACTAAGAAGACTGGCCTATAGCACCTATTTGTTCTATTTTGTCTTTCTTAATTGGTTCTATCTCCCTCACCGGTGCAGAAAGAAAGATAGTTTGACCATGCTATGGATCAGAAGATGAAGCTTGCTGAGACTCAACAGGAGGTCCAATTTGTGTTGTCTCAAAAGGTTCATCCTTAACATCCACTTCTTGAGGGGCTTGACTTGGTGGGGAGTGCAAATCAATGAGCTCTCCTCTTTTAATTTTCTGCTTGATCACCCGTATGTGCTTATCCTTGGTGGATAGAGACATAGGGTCAAGTCTCTATTTGTAGAATCCATACAACTTCAAGAAGCTCATCATCCTTTGCCTATTAGCTGACTTCTTTTGAATCTTTTGGATGATGTCTCTTGCTTTGGTTGTTTCTTCCATTATTTTCCTCTTTGTAGCCTTTTGCTCTTTGAGTAGATGAAGTTCAGGTTGTTTGAGGTATTCAAACTTAATATACTCAAAGGGGAAAGGAATAACTGTAGCTGCCTGGTAGAGACCTATGGCACTTAGGTAGTTGATCATGTTTTGCCTATCAGTTTCTTTATCTACTTAAGGTTCTTTATCTACCTAAAGTCTAAGGTGAATGACCTTGTCTTTTTCTTCTTCTTTGACATGGGCTTAGAGGCCATCCTTTTCCTCCTCTTTGAACTCTTCAACTGAGAAGACTAGCCTGCAACACCTAGTTGTTCTATTTTGTCTTTCTCAGTTGGGTCTATCTCCCTCACAGGTTTTGAAGGATAGGGAGTTTAACCCTGTTATGGATCAAAAGATGAAGCTTGCTGAGAATCAGCAAGTGGTCTAGGTTGTGTTATCTCAAAAGGTTCAACCTTAACCACCACTTCTTAAGGGGCTTGACTTGGTGGGGAGTGTAAATCAATGAGCTATCCTCTTTTAATCTTCTGGTTGATCACCCTTATGTGCTCATCCATGGTGGATAAAGACATAGGGCCAAGTCTCCTTCTGAAGAATCCATACATCTTCAAAAAGCTCATCATCCTCTACCTATCAACAGACTTCTTTTGACTCTTCTGGATGATGGCTCTTGCTTTGGCTGCCTCTTCCCTCATTTTCCTCTTTGTAGCCTTTTTCTCTTTGAGTATTTGAAGTCAAGTTGTTTGAGGTACTCGAACTCAATATAATCAAAGGGCAAGGGAAGAAATGCAGCTGTCTGGTAGAGACTTGTGGCACTTAGGTAGTTGATCATGTTTTTCCTGTCAGTTTTTTATCTACCTAAGATTCTTATGGTGCCATAATCTCTTGCACATGGCTTTCTTGAACTGGAGAGAGAGTAGAAACATGTTTGTAGAGTCTTTTCTGTCTTTTTTCTTCTTTATTTTGAAGGAGCAATCTTGCATCCTTTACTTTCCTTCTCTCTCTTGACATTTTCATGTTTGTCAGTTCATTTAATTCATCTAAGGAGAGAGAGATGATTTGATCAAGATCATAGTTCTTGGTCTGTAGGTAAGAAATCTTGACTGCCCTTAACTCATCATTTGGAGTATCAGGTCTAGGGGCAGCCCTGATTGCAGCTTGCATGAAGCCTGAAGACCCAATTGAACTATCTCCCCTTAGCTTCCTCTTCCTCTCTCTATTTCCTCCTCTTTAATCTCCTCAAGAGTCATTTTCCTTTTTTCCCTTTGTCACTCATAGACCTTTATGACTTAGAGTGGAGAGAGCTTTGGCCTTCATTGCTTGGAGTAGCATCCATGCTCTGGCCAGAGAGAGGCTGTGATACCCTTTCAACAGCAAGTGTTTCACTGAGGGAATGAATTGCTGAGGTAGTTGTAGGTGTGATAGGGGTAGGCTCTATCAGTGGGCCTTTAGTTAAGGTTTTCCCTTTTAAGCTAATCTCAAGGTCTGCCTCAACATCCAATTGACCAATGATATTACCTGATTGCCTTTGTCTTATTTATTGGTTGAATACTTCAATAATCATGTCTTGAATCCTTTGAGCCACCCTGTCAGCTTGCCTAGATTGGCTTAGATTGGCAAGTGGCATGTTGATCAGGTCAAGACCTTCATAGTAGTTCAAGGTCTAAAAGTTGAAGATTTCTTACTGCCCTTGAACTTTTTGACGTATGAGAGCTTTTCTATCAGTATCATATCTCCACCCAATTATGTAGTTTAAAGTTCCTTGGGGTGGGAATGACATAGCCCTTAGAATGCCTTCCTTAAAAATACTCTAAATAAGAGAGTCTAGTGAGTCCACATCAATGTGAACTTGAGGAAGTTACTAAGTATGAACAACTGCAAGTGAGGATGGTGAGTCCTCAATGTTTATACTCTATGAAGAATTACCAAAAACTGTGATATTACATGACCGTTTAGAGGGGTTGATCACTTACAACACAAACACACGATGAGGAGAGTTGTTTTAGAACACTTAACAGATCAAATAGGGAACTAGTAATACACTAGAATGATACTTAGAACATAAGCAAAATATGAGACGAAACTAAGAACAAGACAAGTACATGGTTTTCAAGAATGTTGTATATTGCTCTCAAGTTATTTTACAAGTGTAAAAAGCATAAAGAAAGATACAAGGACCTGAGATATTTTATACTACATTCTGCAGTCGGTCAAACTTAGAAGGCCAGCCGGATAAATTTGAACTAGACAACAAAATCAAATGTAGAGTCAAAAGGCAGATTGCCTTTTGACTAGTGACTATAATATGTCATAGCTCACATCTTAATATATTATTAAAAGAAAAAAGTACATAAAGTAAAAAAGCACAGACTCAAGACCTTAATATACAATTTACCAAAGCATAAGCCTTTTCACCACTCATGTAAGTTGGTGACTGAACACAGTTGCAGGAAAAAATGGTTCAGCTTTATGGTAAAGTGCTTTAGATAAAGCATGTATTCAAAAGTCTTCAGAAGATAATATGTCTTCACTTCTTGGCTTTAGAAGACTTTGTCTTTGAAGCTTCGGAAGACTTCACATTGGCTTTAAAAGATATTGGTCTTGGCTTCAGAATATTTTACACTTAAGAATATTTCTAGTGTATGGTGTAAAAATTCCAAACCATCTCTAT